>JAMKCH010032544.1:0-25351 GCA_023653785.1 Ophioderma brevispina
TCTCAGCCCATCTCTCTCTCTAACATTTTTTTCGGACGAACTGAGAACATTTGAATGATGACTGACAGATACGATACCAGCCTAAAACCCATCGATCTCTTAAGATATTTTGCGTGCGCAGATTTTGGAAAACCTAAATGCGCTGCACCCTTCCAATACTTCCCGAAAAGGACGCACATAATATGTTCTTCTGCGTTTTTCTCCGCAGTGTTTATGATTCCCCTAAATGCGCTGCGCACTTAGTACAATTACCAAGAGTACGCCTGCGCACTTTCTCAATTTTTTGTGCGCGACCGGGCAAATAGGGGGTCTCACCTACCTTCAATTTATTTCTGCAGAATAGCAGTGACAATGGATATACAACATACCTCAACATGATGCTCAAGCGAACAATGGACCTAATGATATTCAATAATCGCCCGGGACACACTATTCACATTCTTTTACATCTGGTCCATTGTTAATTTGCCGCAGTTGAAATAGACTTCGAATGATATGTCCTTGCCGCATTGGAAAGTTCTTTCCTCGTTCGCGATACAGAAATCTTGAGATTCTTCTACTGTGTGTTCAAATTAACTTTGGACCATATATTAATATAATTTTTTTTCGAAAAGAACTGTAAAGGGACGCAATTCATGAAAGAAAAGCCCATGCCAAGGGTGACCTAATTTTTTTGCATAACCTAGATCCGCCAGTTATTGTTTTTAAAAAAAAAACCCTATTTCTATTCAATTTACCAAGAAGGCAATGGAGTCAGCGACCTACATTTGTAAAAAAAATCATGAGCGAGGTGAGTATGTTGTCCCTTTAAGTTAGAACAGATACTAGACTCAAGACAGCGTCATAACACCTGTATAGCTAAAATCTTTTCAACAGTGGAGGCAGTAATCATGTTACCTGCATACCCCTTTGAGAAGAATCGGAGTGGGTTTAGAGGTTGATTGTTGAATAATCATTAGCTCTATTGTTGGCCTGAAGTTTACGTGTCATATTGGTCACTGATATTCTGGTAGTAAATTGAGTTGACATTTTATTCATTTTTCTAAATAAATGTGCACTTTTTTTTCATTTGGGGATACAGCTTTTCCTGGTTTACATAATTTTTAATTTTTTAGTGGAAGGAAGTAAGGGATCCCCAGCGCTGGAGCACGAAAAGATCGTTAAATCACGAACGTATCCTTGCCTAAAAGTGTTTAATATTCCCTGACAGAATTTACATGTATCTAGCATGTTTTGTGAACAATTCGAAAGCATTCAGACCTGGGATTCCGACTGTACTTTAGGCTTGTTGTGAGATATGGATCTGGCAGTGAAAGGTGGATTAGCTGAGATTAGCACATTCTATACAATAGCAATGGTCTGTGAGCTGATGACGCAGCTTTTTAAGTTTGAATTATGCTGGCAGTAATTATCATCATCCTTGACTGAGGGTGAGCTTCAAGGGAAATAATATTAGTTACTTTTCCTTTTCAAACACAAATCCAAATTGTTTTCAAATTTGTGGAAGTGATTTCAGTAATGGTCCATTATCTTAATGTCTACTCTTAATATTTTTTGCATGCCATTGGTTCCCTTTAAGAGAGTGTGCCACCATTTCTACCCCCCCGCCCCTGGCATTTGTTTTACCCCTGCCCATAGTTCCATCCATTTCTTCTGCCAGTTCTGGTAACTGATTGGAGTTGTATTACTAAAACTTAGAGTCCTGTCTGCTCCAGTAAGTACCTCAAATTTGTCCCTGCAAATGAAACATTGTAAGAAAACACACAGGTAATTGGTTTGAGTACCCTCTACCTAACTCAAACCTCTATCATCTATTCATTCATTCATTCTATTTATTCAGCACTCACAAGAATATAATTGCCACATACATGAAATAAGGTAAGAGTTAAAAATTGCACATATTCAAAATTAAAACAAGATGAATAGCACCAGTATAACAAACGCAATAGATGAGATCATGTTTACATACCCAAAGAGTACCAGGATAGCCCAAAAAGCTCTGAAAGGAGCTAGTTCCTTTGGGGTCCTTAAGGGAAACAAACACATGAATATATGAAAAACCGGAGGCAGAGAGGCTTGAAAAATTAATATAATACAGGTTAATAAAAACATGACACCAAAAATATTGCACATATAAACAGTTAAAGGGGGAAAAATAAATTAACAGATGGCCTAAATTATGAAAAAACAAGGATCCTGTTTCCGCAGCAGGCCTTTTCAGGATAGAAATTGTTTTTGGCGGCCTCTTGAAATTTTGGGAGTTTGTTTATTTGCTTACTGAGCTAGGAAGAGAATTCCAATAGTTTGGATCCCACTGTAAAAAAAAGTATTGGCTGGCCTGTGCCTTGAACCCTTGGGGACAGAGCAGGTTGTGTGGGCATAACCCCTGGTACTGTAATGATGTAGTGATGATATACGGGTAAAATTGAAATTTAAATATTCGGGGATCAACCATGATCATTTTGAAGACCTTATTCAATTTTAGAGAGTTGGATTCACCCTCTCTCCTTGACAGATAATAAACCAAGTTCTTTCCGCTGTCTCTTGGTCCAACATGGGCACGGGATCCCAACCCAGAACAAACCTGACGCACCTTATTCCTGCATAGTTTGAAGCCTGTTTTTTTTAAAAACTGTGGAATGGAGGAAACACATGCAGAAGAGGCGTAGTCATAGTGGCACAAGATGAGAGCAGAACATAATGTTTTACGAGTTCTACGATTTAAAACTCCCTGCATGCCTTATAAAACTTAATCTTGAACCAGCTGTTTTTGATAACTTCCCCGCAATGTTTATCCCCAGACAAGGACCATCCAGAAGTAACACCCCATACTTGGCAATTTTGGTAGATTTTAAGGTCTCATCATCAACCCGTACAGCTGACGTGAAAGATTGAACCTTCCTGAGTCTCCTTTTTTGTACCAAATAAAATACATTCTGTCTTCCTCCCCAGTGTAGTGAAAGTTTTGTTATCCACTAACCATTGACTACAAGACTCAAGTTCTTTACCACGCTTGTCTGCAATATAATTTGGGTCCTTGCCTGAACCAATAAGGGCACTATCATCAGCATAGAGTAAAAAATTTGCAGGCGACAACTGCTGGCCATGTCTTAACTACCACAGAAACAAAAGTGGAACCAAGGATACTGCCCTGGGGCACACGCATAAGAGCAAGGTTGTACCATTCTTCACAAAGTTTTAATTTGTCACACACTTGCCGTGCGATTAAACGCATCTGAATATATTACTGAACAAATATACGGAATAAAAGCTGTATTCGATTGTTAACAGCTCGAGCGTATCGAACCCGGTCTGTTTCGGCTTGCACTGACCTTAGCCTCACGCTGGCGCTGTGAGCACCTTAGTTTACTTTGAGGCAGGTATCTGCAAATCGGCACTTTTAACACAATTTTGTGCTTCAATTCATTACCTAACGTGAATAATTATTATTAGGACC
Source organism: Ophioderma brevispina (assembly GCA_023653785.1). Taxonomy (NCBI): domain Eukaryota; kingdom Metazoa; phylum Echinodermata; class Ophiuroidea; order Amphilepidida; family Ophiodermatidae; genus Ophioderma; species Ophioderma brevispina. The sequence continues at coordinate 3,458 of JAMKCH010032544.1, forward strand.
AGCTCACATTAACACTTTTATGTGTTTGACGCATGTCATCAATAACTGCAATTCTCTTAAGACATCTAGTCAAATTCAAATAAAATGTCCAATTGATCCTATTGCTGTATTAAAAAATATTATTTTGTGAGAAATAACTGGTCCAATTTGTTTCATTCTTGTTATATGAAAGAAGAAAATAACATTTTCATTTAATCATTATATTTTGAAGATATCCAGAGAATGTCCATTAATACTTGAAATTTGACAAATTCTACTACCTATAATTTTCGACAAATGCTGGTACAAAGTGGGGCATTTCCCGGTCATTTTTACGTTATTGCATGGCTTATATGCAAAGTCATTGAGTACTAAACTTGTTCAAAGGCTTTTTGACAAATAACACACACGTGTGAGCAATCATTGATTTCAAAATAGCCCGCCAAATCAAACTTGGGGTTTATACATTGAAATGTTTGAATAACGATACTGCTTCTCGATCAGTCGAGGGATTCGTTGAATTAACATAATACTACCGTACCAACGCTGCACGCTGCAAACAATCCATTAGTTACTTTGCTTTCTAATCTCTATTAGGTATATTCGTCTCAATATGAGGACAATCAGTAATACTTCTGTGAAGGAAATAAGTTTGTGGCAGGTGAATGGTTGTTAAGGAAAGTCAACTTTGATTAGGCAAAGGAAAAAACCCACAGATATACACACAGATACACACAGACATCACACCAAAGTATCCCTATGTGCCTTCTGCAATTCTGCAGATGGCACAAAAAGTTGGCCAAAACTGCAATTTTTTTAAAAAAAAAATTTCTTCATTTTCGCATTTTTCTATGGGGGATTTAGCACGAAATATAGGATATTTTAATAACTGGCACCACGTTTATATTTAAGTAAAAAGGTCCACTTTCACACGGCCAATAAGTTCACCTATGGCAAAAGGTCCCCTTTTTTTGACAAAATCTGATCTGCTGCCCCCCCCCCCAAAAAAAATTCCTGTCTACTGGCCTGCAGATTAGCTTTTGTTGGTTCAAAAGGACCTTACAGAACTATTTTTCCCCCCAGGGCTTTTTTAATTGTCACAACCCAGTGACTAGTGCTAATTGTCCCACACCAATACTTGAGCCGGGCGAATAAGAAGTACCCTCAGATGGTACCTTCTGTGAGTCCCGCTTGATATTCGTGTTGGAAATATGAGTGCCTCCCCCAGTCTCGTTCCCAGTACATGGTGGGTGGCCCAACGTCAACGGGCACGTAACTGCGAATACTCGCCCAACAGTCTGGTGGAGTTTTGATATGAACCAGCACTGATTGTTAAAATTTACTCAAGGAATTTCTCTCAAATTTCACTGATCGCGTTTTTAGACCACCTACCGAGAACGTTGGAAGTTTATTGACCAACATGTGCAAAGAAGCACAAACCTTTGTTTTGTTGACTTGCCTGCTAATCCGTAACTTCCCTAGAAAACCATGCCTTTGACTTTCTGTTTGTTTCATGACAGAAACTACTAAAACATCATCTTATTACATAAAGACGGCTATTTGGCTTATTCACTTCAGGTGTGATCATAATACATGGGTAATCATTCCAAATATGTAAAAAATACATCATCCTTCGGACCCGCTTGTGCCGCCTGCCGTCGCGGTTAGTGAATGCTAGCCTAACATGACCTTTGACCTTGATGATATGTGACCTTGTGACCTCATCACAGATAGGGATTCCATGTTGCAACCTATGATCGAAGTTTTTTGGGTTCCAATTGAACTTCAACTTTTCAAATGAGGTCATTTTACATTTTCAGCCTATGTTGACAGGTGAAACCCCTCACAATGACCTTTGACCTTGGTATGCGACTTTGACCTCATCAACAAAAGAGGATCCCATGTTTGCACGCTATGATTCAAGTTTGGTTCCAATTGAATTCAACTTTGTCAAATGAGGTCATTTATCATTTTCAGCCTATTTAACAAGTTTGACCTCAACTTGACTTTGACCATTTTGGGGGGGGTAATTTTTTCCTTGGTATGCGAACCTTTTGCCTCATCAACAAATGACGGCTCCCATGTTGCACCAATGATTCAAGTTTGGTTCTCAAATGAACTTCAACTTTTTCAATGAGTCAATTTTACATTTTCAGCCTATTTTACACCTTGACCATCACAGAACCTTTGACCTTGACATGTGACATTTGACCTCATCAAAAAAAGTTGGGGTTGGGGGGTGTGCCATGTTTCAGCACCAGTGACCCAGGTTTAGTTTAAATCCATCAAAAGTATGAGGATATTAAAAAAAAAAACAGGCAAATGTTAACCCTTTTTCACAACAGACACAACAACACAACCAAACATCAACCACAACAGAACACGACAAGTTGGAAAATGATCCCTATTTGTCTTCCTGCCCTTAGTCAGGGCGACACAAAAACCTAGGTTAGAGAAAATTGGGGTTTCTTTCTGCTTCTTCTGGAAATCTCTTCATGTCTCTTTAAGATCTTGAATAAAAAAACATAAGGGCCAAACATTTACACAAGCAAATTTCAAAATCCCACAATGTGGCCCCCACTGAGATTTAATAACACCATTAACACTTCGGTGAATGCATTCCTAATGCTAGGTATATTATTAAAACTGGGGATTCCGAAGTAAGCTTGTAACCACTAGACCAGCCCTTCCTTGACTCAATTGCAAGTATTTTTTATGTAGCTTTTTAGCCAATTAAGTCTCAAAGTGCTTTACATCTATTCCGCTGTCACAGATAAATCACATTTTGAGCAAATTTTGTATTATACTGGTCCCATAGACCACTGTACTGTAATTTCTGTTAGTTGACAGACAGAAAATTCAAGGATCTCAATCCAGACTATCAATAAATATTTGTGTATCAAAAAACAGTGTTTCACGTCATTATTCTAGGAATTCACCCTACCATAGATAGGCTTTAACATAGATTGAGTTTGAGCTGAGACATCAAGGGGTAGAGGTCTCCTACATAAGATACCTGGAGGTCAATTCCTTCATAACCTCATTGTGTCCCTGTATTTCTACACACCTCATTAAAGCTGAAAAAGAAAGACTAATTGGGGGGTTGACATACATAAACTGTGTTTGTTGATGTCAGAAATTGGCACATCGGCACAAGGTTCCATAAAGAACTACCTTTACATATGTAAAAATCCGCAAGTAAGCTTGCGTCATCCTCCCCTGGCAAGATGGCAGAAAACACAGACCCTCAGATGAACCTTTGACCTTGGTCCATGACCCTTTGACATCACCACATATGAGGAACCCCTATTGCACCAATGGTTTAAATCGGGTTCAACTTTCGAAAAAGACATGAAAAACAGAACCGAACCAAACTGGAACCCACACACATACATAAATGCATTTCCTTTAAAAAAAAAAACACACACATACCAATACGGACATTCATGCTCTCGCAATATCCCCCTACTGCTTTTTTAAGCCAGGGGGATAAAATTGACTAAAAGGGTGACTCACAAGAATACATATTGATGGGGGCATACATTCCATGCCACCAATCCACTCTAACCTCAAATCATTAGAAATTGAATATTCATTACTTTGTACTAAAAATCAAAAGCAAGCTTCTGTACTTTTGATGTCAGTGCTACCATTCACTAGGGCAATGACATACAAAGCATATTATTGATTGAGAGCAAAGCGGGACTAGAGGATGAATGTAAACAATTGAACCGGTTCTTAGATCAATAGCACCAGTTAGACCAAAGTTATAAAGCCTGAGCATGGCCGGAGCCAGGGGGGGCGGGGCATGGGGGAAAATGCACCCCCCCCCCAAATTTTTTTCTTGCCCCCCAGTTGCCCCCCTGGTTTCGAAAGAAAAAATGAAGGAACTTCGGGCAAAATCAGTGATTGGGCCCAAAATCAGCGATTTTGGGGCCAAAATTGGTGAAAAAATTTCCAAAATTTCATATTTTGCCCCCCCCAGATTTCACTTTTGCCCCCAAGATTTCGCTTTGCCCCCCGTTTTGCCCCCCAACCCCCCAGAAAAAGAGGTCTGGTGCCGCTCACTGATCCTGAGTTAGGTTTTTCATTCTCGATGAAGTCGGATTTGATGAAAATTTGAACTTTATGATTTTTAGGGATTGTGGATATGATTTTGCATAAAGCATGTGCTTGCAAACGGCCTCAATATACTTTTTTGTGCGACCCGCTACTTTAATTTTGTGAGAGTTGTACGCATGATGAGCCTACAATTTGCTCAAAAACAAGAATCTTAGCAATATTATAATCTTGTTTGGCAAAATTTGGCAAATTGGTCCTATAATATGATTAAATCTGAGGCTTGCATAACAGAAGTTTGGTTCATATATTGCCCTTGGTGTATTAATTGCACTATTTAACCCAATGTCCCCCCCTCATTACATTTTTCATCCATGCTCACCATCCAGGATCCTTGACAATATCTTCTTCTTCTGTCATCAAGATCATGGGGTGATTTCCGCTGCTCCTCAAACCTCTCCACTGTTCCCTCATCGGCTTCAGGCTTGGCACACTAACGGCAAATTGGCGATAAGGTGGCATGCATGAGTAGCATCGAATAACTTCTTCTAAGAATAACCTTCCCCAAGACTCATTAGCTTGAAAAAAATATGATAAGCAACTGTGAGAATTATTAGTTTTTTAGATTTATTAGATTACAGAGCTCCAAAATGGGTTGAGTCCAACGATATTAAAATTTGTTGCTGACAGAAACTGACCAAGCCATTAAAATACACTTTTGGTGTTGTTTTATATTTCATCACTATTCTAAATTTTGTCTCTCAGAAGACTTAGGCAATTTCCATAAATTTACTGAAAACAATGATAAAAAGTGGGAAAAGGTCTTTTTTTTAAATTTTGTTTTTAACTGGGTAAAATAGACCGTTCTTCAACACTAACATTTTTTACGTAAATTTGTGCCAAATGTGGTCCAGAAAAAACACACAGACACACTACCACAGAGATGCCTATGGTCCGCGCTTCAACTAGAGTGACACAAAAATACAGTGACTGACTTTTGTGACAATTAAGTTGGCAGTTGTTTATTGCATTTTAGAAGCATCCTTTGCTATTTTTGACAATTTTGGGGGAACTCTTGAAAGTCGCGGCCTTTTCTATATTCCCTATCAGGGGTATCTCCAGTCAAGACCATTTGTCAATCAATCAATTTATTTCATCTCACATCAAATAAGACATCATATAATATAATTATGCTATCAACAATAATGGTGATTGGGATGTCTGCATGAGAAGACAGCTAACGCCGAACTAGCGTTCAGTGCCCTTGAAACATAGGTTGTAGTATTGATTAGGTGTAAGGTCCCTTCTCATAGGCATAATTTATAGTCATCACCATGTAGTTGTCCTATTCCAGAGGGTTTGCTAGACATCTACGTTACAAGGTACATCGGTTTTTGCTAAATCAGAAAATCCAAATATCATCAAAAATCATTTAGCCAGTCTGTACACAGCTGTAACAAGTACAGTATAATCAGAGAGTTATTGAGTCAATCCCACAATGCACCAGTTTTGTAATTTCACCTCAATAGATCATTTATCCACACAAATAACCTACCCTTAACACATAAACCCAACTTTTATGCTCATTTAACACACAAAGCGTTTGTACTTAGGGGAATTTTTAGCATGATTTGATATTGTCCTTGTGGTTCTTCACTTTTGGAACACGTTTATCCCTAAGTACTGACATGTTTGACCTACAGTGGCAGTATAGGCACATTTCTATGCATTATGGGATTGATTCAAACACCTCTGGGTATATTCTACAAGTGGTTAAGCAACCTATAAGGACAGAATTGGATATTGTTAAAGTCATTCTGTCCATACGACCCTTAATTACTACACGTAATTGAATGGAGATTCATATCTTTGATACTGCTATTTTTGGTGATCTTTTCGTCAATTTTTAGTTGGATAAAATAATTTGAGAATTCTACGATTTATCATTCACTTTAAGCCATTCCTACACTCTAAATTTCAGGGATGTACAAGTTAATCCTGAGATTGTAGTTAGTAGACCAATGCAATGTAGGAATTTAAACTGTTAATCACTAATCATATTAGATTTGATTGAATCTAATCCAAATAGGAATTTAATTCTAAATCTATTTTTGATTGGTCACTAACTACAATCCTAAAGGGTTCTTTTAAATCCCAGAAATTTAGAGTGTACAAAGTTTCAAATATTATTTGGCCTCTTTTGAATTAGAGTACTGAATAGTGCCTTAAAAAATCCAATCAGGATTACCTATAACATTGTATCTAGCAAGATTTACATTTTTAAAAATCTTGGAAGTTCCCTTTCAAATACTAACATGGTCTGCTTTTCATAAATTACAAAAAGTGGCTAGTCAAAAGTAAAATTTTGCTGACCCAAATAAGATCCAGATGAGAACTCTCAAGTACAGTGGCTTGGGATATAAAATATATCATAATATAATAAGGTATTGGTAGAAAATCATGAAAAGAAAATGGGCTGCATATCCCAAACAGTGTGCAAATCTTTCCAGCAAAAACATAAATCCATCACAAATAACATATGCCCACCCTGGGGAGGGTGGGGGGGTCCGGGGGGGGGCAACTGACATTGGAAAGAGGTACAGGTATGTCCGGCCCTTAAGACCCCTTTCGCGTCTCGATCTCCAGCCGTTCCCAAGTACCCCCAGTTGAAGCATAATTCAGTTGCTTAAGTCCCTCTTTCAAAAATTTGGCCTCAGAAGCTAAATTTTAGCCAAATTCAGCTCCCAAGCCTGCAAGTCCTAATTTCCAGTTACAAAGCCCCTACTTTCGGAGACAAATCCGTTCCCAGCCCAAACCAATTTCCGAAATCGGGCCGCACATCCCTACCTGAAAAAGTGGTGGGGGGGGTGGGGATATGTTTGAATGGATGTAAAACTGGCACGTCCAAACCCCGTGGAATTCAATGACAAGAACCAAAAAAATAGAGGTCTTTCAGTAGGAAACAGCCAAAATGCCCCAAAAGGGTTTTTCGGGGTCAAAAATTTTCCCAAAATTGAGTCTTTTTAGAAAAGTTGGCCAAAAATATGGATGAAAATGGATATGGGTGTAAGGCTGGTGCTTCCAAACGCAAGGGTATTTGGGTACAGAGGGCTCCAAAAAATAAGGGTCTTTGGGTGAGAAACAACCAAAATGCCCCAAAATAGGGGTTTTTTGGGTGATAAATTTGCAAATTTTTCCAAAAAATGGGGTCTTTTTGGAAAATTTTGTGAAAATTTCATCCAAAATAGGGCCCTAGGGGTCTTTGGGTGAAAATGTTAAAACTTTTCCAAAAAATAGGGGTCTTTGGGTGACAGTGACAAATTTTTCAAAAAGATGTCCACACACACACAAAACACACACACACACACACAGTCACACATACACGTGCGCATGCACGCAGATAAATCACAGCAAATGATTGAAATAACAAATGAGCTTACACACGGTTTTAGTCTGTGGGTGAGAAGAAACGGTGTTACGAATTGCAACTGGAATGCTTTAATTCCCAGTCTAGGAAAAGCAACACAGTGTGTTTTGAACCAATCCCATGTGCATTGCAATGTGCATACAGTACTGTACAGTATTAAACACATGTCAGTTACCTTTGCATGTAAAATATAAAAACAAGAAACATGTTGGTGCTGGGCACCAATGTATGCCCCGCGCAATGACAGAATTATTAAAACATCCGAAAATAGCCAAGAATTGAGAGATAAATAACATTTTCCAAACAAAAAAATGCTAGTGTATGTGACTTTTATTGAAAACTGATGGTATAAATAATGGTATCGTAAAACTTAACTCAAGTTCACTATATCTTGTTCAAGTTTACTGTAGTACCTTTAGTCGACTCGACCATCGTAAACTGCTGTCAGCTATCAAGAAATTGTCAATATTCTGAATATGCAATGATATAACCAGGCACTGCTTGGCACTTCGCCCACCTGGCCTATCTGATATTTGACCTCCCACTTAAACAGGTGGAAATAGAACCTTGTACAGATCCAATATAAATTTGTATAAACACTGAAAATACAATCTATCTCACACTGTAATCATCATTTTACTTACAAAAAAAACTAATTTGTTGTTGCATTAATATTTAATGTCCATGTTCAACATCCAACCATTCTTAATTTTAGCAAAGCCACTGATCATCTTTTCAATTTTCATGAAAAGTTGTTACGACCAAGCTCTTCATAACAAGGCTTTCAATGCAGCAAAAACTCCATGTCGGTCAAGTTACTACTTTGAACTGTACTTACTCCACATCTATAGCCCGCCGCTCCTCCGCCGCCGGGGCAATTAAACACATTGAAGTGTTTTAAAAAGAAGTGTTCTCCATTGACTTTTTAGTGAAGTTTACTACGAGTTAGTGTTACATCTTCCTGGCCATATAAACCCCAAACAACCTGGTAATAATAGCTAATATGCCCATTGGAAATAGGCCAAGCTTCTCTCCATTGATTATAATAAACATACACAATCTGCAAGAGTGATCATCTTCCCACACATGGATATCCAATTACAGTGAAGCGGTCTAAATGCGCCTATTTTGGGGTATTGCATTCGTCTGATGACATGCCATACACACTTTTTTGTGAAAGTAAATCGCTTATTAACACTTTGTGCCCTGCAAGCTGATTCACTAATAACCGCAACTGTGCAAAAATTCTCCAATTTTGCAAAATGGGGGCGCCTCTTTAAAAAAATATGGCTTTAAGAGGATCACCTCACCATAACACGGTTTGTCTAATTTTCTTTTGTGGGGGAGGGGAAGGGTGGAGTGACAGCATTTCATGGAGAAGTGCAGACATGACTGTAGACCTACAACTGCGGACCCCCTACCTATGGGTTTTTAACACAGTTTTACGTCTCTATGGCACTGTCCTGCCAACCGAGGACGTCCTCAAAAATTTATGTGTTCTTATTTTATGGGGGAAAAGTCAAGGATTTGGCTCGTTGTGTCGTGACAACCAAACTGTACACAATGCATGCACACATAACGCACACAACGCAGTGGCGTAAAAACCATCTTTTTTTTCAGGGCGGGGGGCAAAGGGGGCACATAGATTTCAGGGGGGCAAGCATATATTAAAATTGGTTAGTAGCGTGTATGGCCTATGTAAATCACAATTTTTCAGGGTTGGGCAGAGGGGGGGCAGATTCCCTCCCCCACGGGGGGGGGTGGGGGGGGGGGTAAAAAGGCTTCCCCCTGCCCCCCCCCTCTGGTAACGCCACGGCGCACAACGCACACACATACTAACCAACGTATGTTTTTATATGCTTATTGTGTTAAAATGACCCACCTTCTTAGACAAACTGTTTTGGATGAGGTGCTGCTCCTTTACAGAATAAAGGTCCCAATATTATGCTTATTTCTGTTAATAAGAAGTTAATTAGGGTGGATGGCTGTTCTCTAAGAACTAATACTAATCAAAGGAAATGAACATGGTTAAGAAGGGGTATGGTTTAAACATGGCTCAAAATATAAAAAGGGTTAACTGCATCATGCCTATGACCAGGGGAAGGGTGGGGACTTCCCCTCAAATTAAAACAAACAAACAAAACCTCTTAAAAGGGCTAAAACAAAGGCAAAAGAATCAATTTTGTGAGCGAAGTGAGCCAAAAATTAGGGGTTTTAATGCTATGCTATGCGCTGGGGGGGGGGATTATGGGGGTCTATATATATTACCTCTGTAATTCTATACATAGAACTGTCAAACAAATAAATCTATATCTAGTGTGGCCAAATCCAGGGGCCCAAATGAACAATTTGAAGTGACAGGAGGAAATTTTTTTAAGGGTACAAATTTCTCTCAAATTGCATTTGATCGGTTGTGTAACACTTACTGAGAATGTTTCCAATGTTTATTGGAAAAACAATTGGACAAGCAATTGGACCATTCTGTAAATTTTACCCCAGGATGACCATGAACTTTTATTGTACTAAAATTCATAGTTAGAGCAAACTATATCTTTTTAAACCTTAGGAGTAGCCCAATAAATTGGTACCTCATTTAAATCAATTCAAACAATTCTAATTTTTACCCATGTACAAACTTTACCTAAGGCTATTTTTTTTGGTAAACTTTTAATTTATTATACTTGGAAAATTTCAAGCCAAAACTGTTTCTTTTGCAAATTGTTTTGGGTCAAACCATAAAATTAGTGGACTACTATACCAAAGTAATCCTGATGTAAATCTGCAAGCACACAACACAAACACTACCAAAACATCTAAACAGAGCAATAAGGCATAAAAAATATGTTTGTTTGGCGTAACAGAGAAAAATATCAGGGTCGGTCAGTCGGTTGGATATAATTTTTTTTTTTTTTAGATCTTCTTCACTGTTTTTACTCTAAAATTGAATACATAGAGTGCTACTATTTAAGCTTTTTTCAATGACACTAGTCTTATTTTACTTGTTGTAGTCACTTATTTGTTTTATCCTGTTTTGTTATTTTTTCTTCTTTATGTTGGTAAAACGATTTTTTTTTAATTGTGGATGAAAATGATGGGTCGGTTAGCAGAATATTTTTTTTCATTTTGTGCTAATTTGCATAAAAACATTTTCGAGTCGGCAGTTTTTTTTAGGGTCGGTCAGGTTACGCCAAACAAACAATTTTTTTATGCCTAACTCATTTGCCACAGATTGCAGAGATCTCTGCAGTAGCAGAAACTCAACCTGTCACTTGAGGTTCAATACATATAAATTTGTGTAATGTAATACTCAAATAAATGATGCAATAGTAGTAGTAATCCATCAAGAAGGACTGCAAAGTGTACCACAAACTATGTACCCTGCCGTCCGTGCATTGCATGGACCAACAAACCACAGGTGGTGGATACAGCTTCCCAAGAACACTCAATTAACCTCTGAAAAGAACAGGGTGGATGTGGTTTACCTCAACTGAAGAGGGCAGATTATCACTTTAAAGTGACAGGAGGAGATTTTTTTTAGGATATTTTTCTCTCAAATTTCACTGGATCGGTTGTAGACCACCTACTGAGACCGTTTCGAAGGCTTATTGATCAAACAAGTACAAAGAACCCCGCAACCTTGTTTTGAGCTTTTGCCTGCTATCGTAATCATTCCCCATAGAAAACCATGCTTTGAATTTCTGTCGTGCACGACAGAAACTACTAAATCATCATCTTATTACATAACGACGGCGTATTTGGCTTATTCACTTCAGGTGTGATCTAATACATTGGTAAGGATTCCAAATATGTAAAAAACTTAGGTTAGAGAAAAATTGGGGGCGCTTCTTTCTGGAAATCTCCTCATGTCTCTTTAAAAACTTAATTTTGCTGCAACTCCCTTTTTAAGCACAAGGACGACTTAGTGATGTCATTTGGCCACTATATTTCCAGAAAAATAAAAAATATCAAATATGCACCTGGAATCAATCACCTTCTAACCAATCGGGAAAGTGAAAAAGCAACACATTGCTTTCAGCAAGCCCAAAGGGTCATTAGGTATTTATCACAATGTGTTGTTTTTTTAAAGCAACGCATTGCTTAAATGTCTATTTCTATTGGCTACCTTAGCAACGCGTTGCTTTCAAAAGCAATGTATTGTCGCAATATACGTTATGACCCTTTTAGCTTGCCATAGTTGCTGATAGGAAAAAATGCCTGCACTTATGGCCCTTGAACATGTTTAAAGAAAAAAAAGCTATGTAACACATGATACATAGGTTTGCTTTAAACACATTCAAGGACTAAAATAGATATAGGTTTTCTCTGTCCAATATTATTCATTGTATAATTAGCTTAAAATAAAAAAGATCAATTCCTTTGAATTGCACATATATGAAAAAGGTTATAAATATATATTTTTTTTTTAAATTGAACTAAGGTCCAATACTCAGAATCACGTGTCCAGGTATTTACAAAGCTGATGCAATAACCTGAGATAATATTTTCACAATCGTTAATCACCCAGGCCAGTCACAGGTCCACCAGGTGACATGTTATAAGCAAGCTGTACAATGGGTAAACAAAACTTGTACAATATATATTTGTTTTTAAAGGGACAAATGGCTGAAAAAAATGAATAAGTGAAAAGGACCCTTACTTAAATCACTTCCATGAGTAGTTGGAAACAATCTTGGAGTTTACCTTCGGTAAAAACAGGAAAAAGTCGGGGGGGGGGGGAGGTTGTGGCATTTCTGGAAAAAGGATGCTGACATGACTGCCAGCATTTACCAAAAACTTTGCTATTGTATATGTGATAACTCAATGGCTAATCCACTTTTGTCCAGAAATTGCCACAAATGCCACCACATTCACCCTGAGTCACTCTTCCTGTTTTTAAGTTTTAAGAATGTAAAATCAAAGTTAGTTTTTTTTCAAAAATTGTGGTGAGTTATTTCAGAAGGCGTCCTTACATTAAATGTCAATTTTTTCATCCCCCCATTGCCAATGTCCCTAAGAGACTTTGCTGGTTGTGTGATATAGGTGATAAACCGTGTGTGGGGGTTTGGAAAAAAATTGGGTCATGGCGCATGCACAAGTCATTATGTCCCTTTAAGAGTACTTTTGCTGGTATGATAAAAACTTGCTTGGGGTGTCATAAAATTGGTCATGCTGATGACTAATCCAGAGGCTGGGACAGCTGGGTGTGGCAAGCCCACCATCAACCCACCCCCGAAAGTTTCAAAAATCAGGAAAACCAGGGGTTTTTAAGCCAAAGAAATTGCATAAAAATTAGGGTTTTTAAACCTATAGGAGTTAATTGTGTAATTTCCCCCCTATGATGCGTCACCTATGAGCTGGTGCCACCCCTGGACCAATAACAAGCATTACGCACTCACCACAAACACACAAGCATAAATGCATGCACACAACACACACCTGCATTCGGTGTTGTGCCTTACTTACACACAAACACAGAATACATACAAATTCGGATGTGCACGCATTGCAACAAAACACAAAATTCTACATCAGGAATTTTATCACCAAGTGTAAATTTTCTATTTTTTAAACTTATATGAAGGGACTAGATTTGAAGCTGAGACTATATTTCAGCAGATTAAGAATATCATATGCGGATCCTCTTCCCTTCCTTTCTTCCCCCACTCCCGGTGCTTCTGTTTTGCCCCTGCCATTCTGCTATCCTCCTTCTCGCCCCTCCCTTCCCTCGCTCACCTCCCCCCCCTGTCATCTTCCCTCCCCTCCCCCCCTTCATCCTGGGCCCCCCTTCTCTACAGAAGTCCACTCGTTTTCCTTATGCCGCCTACATCTTGCGCCCTCTGTCCATACTCGCACATCCTTTTCACTGCCTGCTTCTTCATCTCCGTTTCTCTACGTTTTATTCGGTAAGCATACATTATGACAAAAAACATGATTTTGGAAAATGAGGGAGCCTCCTCGGAAATTTCTAGTCAGCCTTTTAAGGTAAACAATGAGTTTCCATAGATAATATGATGAGGTGTTTTAGTTAGTGGAAGGTGTTTGGTAGGTTTAAGATTTTATGAAATACTAAAGTCTATTTTCTGCAAACCTTCAGCAATTTTTTAAAGCCAATATGGAAAATGCAGATTAAAAAAACAGTGCGGCACAGGGGGGAGCAGAGGCAAGCCTCTAAAATTGTGTTTTCTTCTACCCCCCCCCCCCCCCCCGCCCCCGGCCATCAAAAAAAAAACTAAACATATTTTTTTTTTTTTGGTTAACAAACATCAAGTTATTTGGGTCCAAAAAAGAAGTATGTAGTTTGCTGCCACTGTTTAAAAAACAATGCAGATTTGAGGACAATCTTTTTCTTCGGGGTGGACGGCCCGATTTAAGGATATGAAGCCTTCATCTTGATAGATGGGCCGTCACCCACAAAACCCACCATGTAAGTTTTCGCGCCGATGTACGGATATTTCAATGCGTTCATGTGAGAGCAGAAAACGTTGATTCGTAAGCCCCATAGATCGGTATCTGTGTTAAAAAATACTATTGGTCGCCAAAATGGGGGCCATTTTCGCTCCTTAAGTTCCAAAACCAAACATCCTTTTTGGTCCTAAGATTTCACAGGGTAAATGAGAAAAATAGTAGCTTTCTCTGATACCAAAATATTGACCCATTCCGGTAAAATCCGTGGGCTTTCTGGCCGAGGCTATTAGCGATCGGGCCATGGACCTTTCAGTTAATTTAAAATTTGGGGAACATGCGACAAGGAAATTATTTTTTAAATCCTAAAATAGCAAAATACCAAAATTAAACAGGTGGGACTGTAAAAACGGTATTGTAACAAGCAGGCGGTAACGAAAAGCTTGAGTACAATAAACGCACGAAACAGTTCGTTTGTTCTCTTTTGCTCGGAATGCAGCGTATACTGCACGGACAACAAAAATCAAGTTCTGTGGCTCTTCTTTGAGGATACAGTCTCGGCACAAAATCTAATGTTTTCCAACTTTAATATACCCGGTTTAGTCTCGATCCGTTGCTTGCCAAATTGCAGTCCAGTAAAAACTGTTTCGCAGTCTGATTTTGATGAGTTAGGCGGCAGCCCGGGGCAATTTGGTGCCAAAGCTACGGGGCACCGTTGATTTGGTTTGTTAGAAAATGATGCGATGCATGGCATTATATCGCCATTAATTTGCCTGCAGTAAACCGTACCTGAGAATTAGGTTTTCTTGCAAATTTGATGGAAGATAATCCAGTCTTGCAACTCAATACTGCGGCAAATAGTATAAAATTGATCTCCAGGCGACGCCAGGTTTTCTCTATTCGCTATGCTATGGTGTGAAACGTATCCAGTCAAAGGACGTTTTGCCGTAGTACCGCTGGCCAAATGTATTGGTTAGTATGATGTTTGTTGTGGGAATTTCCTATTGAGGGCATGTTGCGTCATTTATGCAAACGTCATGTATTTTTTAAGCGTACATGGTAACATTAAAAATGTTAAATTAGGTAGGTTTAATCAAAGAATATACTGAATTAGTGCCTAATATAAATGTAAAAATTGGAAAAGTGGACGTTCTTTTTTTCGAAAAAAAAACGAAAAGGACGGAAAAATACGGCCATATGCAGTGCGAATTATTCTCCACCACTACAAAAAATGTAATCGCGGGGGTGTGGATGTGTTGGCTTTTTTCCAGCAACACATGAATTGATTACATACCAAACCACAACAAAACGGCTGCTCTATCTGGTGTATTGTGAACGAGGGAGAGTGTATGTTTTATGACCAACGTGCCAGGAAAAAACGTAGGGCTTGTGACGGGTGCGAGGTCCAAATTGGGCATTGGCAATTTGGCTGTTCTGTTGACAAGGATATATACGGAGATACGGCTTTTAGATATATATAATATATATAATATATTATATATAATATATATATATATATAGATATATATAATATATACATAATATATATAGATATTATATATACTTGTCTTGTCTGAAGTATGAAGTGACGACGCGACGCGTAGTACACAGTGCCGCCTTTCCGTGCAAGCGCTGTTGTGCTTTGTCTTACGCCGACTGAGTCGGTTTACAATGATACGCCCGCGGCACTACTTCATAATTAGAGCTGGAAAAGAGTATATATTATATATAATATATTAATATATAATATATATAATAGATATATATATACAGTAGGTTGCATTCTCTTCACACGTAGAGTGCTCAATCCTTACGAAGACACAAAATAAATATACAGAAGAAAGAAAACCGTAAATTTACTCCAGGGTTCACTACAGTCGTTAGCCCGAAGGCTCCTCAGGGAATGAGAATATATCATATATCTCTGCTATATATATATATGCTATAATATAATATATATATATATAATAATCGTATAGAGATATATAATTATATATAAAATATATATATAATATATGAATATTATATTGGGGCAAGAAATTGACGTTCTTTTTAGGGCCGACAAGGCTTGTGGCTTTTTTCTTGCGCAGCAGAACCGATTACTACGAATGACCAAAACCCAATGCAGTGGGACACAGTTCTTATTGTGTTGCAGCCCATTCATTGTGACACTGTTCAGCTGTACTGAGAGATTTGATGTTGAGGTCAAGAGTCTCATATTTCCGGGCCTGTGGTCAGTGATATTAAAGGTACCCTACTTGCACTGGTCTCTGGTGATAGTGACATTCCCTGATTGCACTAAATGAGACTAGTCCTCACCAAGCTTGTATGTAACGTTTTTCTGATGTTGTGCAGTTTGAACAATTTTGCTGACAATGCCATGTAGTAGAATGTACTTCTGATATAGCTATTTCTACCCAAGATAATACTTCCAATGTTATAATATACAATTGATGCTACACAAGTACTTGTTTGTATGTTATATTTTAACACATGATCGAAAGAACTATCATAAGCAGACTAATATTTAATGTGTGGTAAATAGGCCCACGTTTGTTGACAGCAATGTATAGTAGATATTACTACACAATAGTGATAATGCACTAGTCTTGCATCTGGACAAAGTCCAGTTAATAAAAATCCTTTTTAAAAGGAAAGGGGCACCCAAAGGAGTGAGTCTTGGTGGGTTGTTCTATGGCGATGGGAATACTATGTACGAAAGAAACGGTTTAGAACAAATCAGATTGAATTTGTTGAAGTGTTTCTTGCAATTTGCTTAGTACAAAAGCATTTAAATAAGTATAGTATTGATTAGGTAAAACTGAATGTCTTGTTTGTACAATAAAAGTTAAGGTTGTACTCATTATGATGATGCCTGCATAGTATCAGTGTAATACCTGGAGTGTTGTGTACGCGCTGTGTACATAGTATGATATAACATTTCAACTAAAATTGTGTTACACAACTCTATTTTTTGTTTTATTTCGTAAATTGTGCATGCAGAAGATTGTCCTTTTTAAGGACTCGTTTGTTTGTTTTGTTTTTTGTGGAGTGTGCTTTTTGTTTTGTTTTTTGATGGAGAGGAAAAAATTGTAATTTTGGTCCACTTGTGAACGACGAGCCAAGTTGTTAAGGAATTGAAGTACATTGTTTCATCTACAAACTCACCAGTTTGGAATATCCATACTTATTGGGGTCGCGTGCGAAAAGCGCCGCTATTACAATTGAGTCTTATAACACACTGTTGCTTTGAGATCTGGTTCCTTCCTACTCTGCTCTTGTGAGACCCCTCTTAGGTTGTGGTACTAAAGGACTGGTAAAGAAGAATACAATGCACTCTAGAGTCAACCCCCCCAAATCCACACAGGCGTGCGAGTGGGGAGTGGTTTTTGAATTGGGGAGGATAACGTGCGGCGAGTATGTGGCGGCGAGTAGGGTGAGTTACTGTTGACCATGGGCGAGTTTAATGTTAGAACCAGTGGGCGAGGTTACTGTTAGACCGTGGGCGAAGTTACTGGCGAGTACTGTTAGACCAATGGCGAGTTACTGTTATACAATGGTGCGAGTTACCTGTTAGGACCAATGGGCGGTTACCTGTTAGGACTGTGCCCCAAAGGTTTTATGGGGATGGATAATCGGCGGGTTACGGGGCGGCGAGTTATGAGCGAGTTACTGTGGGACCAATGGGCGAGTTAACTGTTAGACCATCTGGCGAGTTACTGTTTGACCAGTGGGTGAGTTACGGTTAGACCAGTGGGCGAGTTACTGTCAGTCCAATGGGCGAGTTACTGTTAGACCACTGGGCGAGTTGTGTAGGACCAGTGGGCGAGACTGTTAGACAGGGGCGAGTTATGTTAGCCCATTGGGCGGGAGTTACTGTTAGACCAGTTAGGGCTAATGACCGTATTTGGCACGGATTCTCACTTTGATCCCACCTGTGGGGTCTGCGGTGTCGGGAGTAGGCTCGGTAATATTTTCCACAGGTGTGTCAATGTCAAGGATGCGAAAGGACATTATTCTAAATTGGAAGCGTGAGAAGAAACTAACGTTAGTCAGTCTGGGATTTTCAATGACCTAGACAATGGATAGTGGGTGGCGAGCAAAAGGAAACATTTGTATCGATAATAAGACGGGCAAAAACCGTAGTCACTGCACTATTTCAATGGACTTGTACGTTAAATTTGAAATACTAAAAATAAGGGAAAATATAAAGAGGTTTAACACCAAAGGAATTTTGTATATTCAAAACCGATCATCAATGAACAAGTAAGGAAAACATTTCCAGAAAAAAAATAACGAAACAGTGGGAACGACTAAATGAAATAAATGCAGTACATAAAAATAGGAGAACATGTTACAAACATCAGATAAATGCGTATTGGTTTAAATATAGAAATAAATGAAGGCATGAAGAATGATTATGAAGGAAAGACATTAATGAAGTGAAGGAATAAATACCAACTTCCCCTTATTATTATGAATAAATAAAAAATAAGAAAGGAAAGCGGGGAGGAAAAGGGGAAGGGGGAAGGGAGGGGGGCCGGGGGGGCACTCTTAAATAGGTGGCGGCGGGTGCGGCAGTATGACCCCCCTTTTAGAAAACGCGTCACTTGAAAAAAACTTTTGTAACTGTCTGAAGGACCCCTTATTTTATTCATTTCTCTCACAGAAAAACCACTATTTTTAATGTTATAACAACATAAACTAGGTTGAATGGTTTAGGAATTTGCCACCGAGAAGGCTACCCCTTTTCACAAAAAGTGAGGGCTCAATGATTTACCCCAGTTTTGATCATCTCACCTAGATGAATCTTTTCCCTTAAAGGTCCTTATTACTATGATACCAAAAACCCACACCAAACAATAAAATAAAAATAAAAAAGGAAAAAAATAAAAAACATAAGAAGACACAAAAACACAAAATGAAAAAGAGAATGTGTTGATGGAGAAACGAGTAATGGCATGTAAATTTTTTAGATGTTAACAAAAACATGACATAGAATACCTTCAATAGTATCAACTTAGTTGTAAACTATAGGGTTTGACTCTACTAGGGTCCCTTAACCATCTTTAATAAAGTGCCAAAATTGAGTACAAATTCAGATATAAAAAGGCTGATATGCAAGTACTTCACGCTTTGTTGGGGGAAGGGGGAGGGCACCCCTCCCGACATCATTCCACACCTTCTTTGTCATTTCTTGACGCAGCGGGAGTTCGCGACTCACGATGGTTGCTCGCAGCCATTGGCGAAAATGCTGTCAATAAAAAAACTTGTGCCCCGGTGAGAAAAATAATGGGAACCCCTGTGATACAGAACCTGAAAAGAGCCAAAATAAGGATGAGTTAATCATAACGTGGTTACTTGGGGTTGGAAATAAAATAAGCCGATTGATTAAATTACTTTAATTTTTACATGCCCGGATTTCAACTGACCCAATTAGGTTAACCAAACAGGGTGGTTAAGTAGATCTCGGCTGGTCCAAGATTGGAAACTTCCACATCAGTCAATTGGGTGGACCAGGGGTTATGAAGAAAATTTACTGGAAATCATAACTTTGCTATGCACAGCCAAGTACACCAAATTTTGAAGAAGACCAAGCGAGAGCAAAAATAAAGCCAACACATTGAATCTAGTACTATGGTATCGTATAAATTGCGTTATGCGATGTGAATCCGGATCTCAGTCCAGACGTTGTCCATCCAGAATGTATTAAAAATAAGGTTTTCCAACTTGTTTTTCACTCTTTTGTCTAAAAATGAAAATAGAATAAGCAAATCATTAAAACATATAAAATCAATTTAAAAAAAACAAGAAAGTAATCGTTCTAATCATGAACGCGCCACTGGTTCAACATACTCGCCCATTGGTCCACGTAACTTCCCATGGGCAACAGTAATAGCCGATTGGCTAACAGTAACGCAATTGGCCCAATCAGTAACTCGCCCAATGGTCCAACAGTAACTTGCCCATTGGTCCCAAACAGTAACTCGCCCTATTGTTCAAACAGTAACTCGCCCATTGGCCCAACAGTAACTCGCCCAATGCTAACAGTAGTAACTCGCCCCTGGTCCAACAGGTTAAAACGTGCAAATGCATTTAAAGACAATATCAGAGATTTGCTAAATCCGAAACTCGAAAAAATCCAAGTCCCAAAATCAGATTTTGCATGTATGGAACAAGTAAAGGTATCCTAACCTAACCTGCAAATGATAGGACCAGAAGCTATCTAATAAGGACAGGATCGGAGATTTTAGTCATTATTGTACATTCGGACACTTCATTTACAACACGTAATGAGATGGAGATCGTGTGTCTTGGAACACTGCGTTTTCTTTCTTTCTGTCAATTCGTACAGCTGGCAAAAGGTTAAACGTATGAGATTTCTCCAGACTTATCCTTCCACTTTGAAGCGTAATTCCTGAAATTTCAAATATTGTTCAATATCACTGATAGGTCTTTAACTCGCCATTGACTCACAGAACTCGCCCATTGGTCAACAGTAAATCTACCATTGGCAACAGTAACTTGCCTGGGGCCAACATACGCGCCCATTTGGTTCCACGTAACCGACCCATGGCCAACAGTAGACTAGCCAATGGCCCAAAAGTTACTCGCCATTGGTCCAAAACGCTAACGGGCACCCGCCCATTTGCCAACAGTAACTCGTTGATTGGCCTAACAGTAACTAGCCCAATGGAGTATAACAGTAACTCGCCCATTGCCTAACAGTAACTCGCACAATGGTCTAACAGTAACGCGCCCATTGGTCCAACTGTAACTCGCCCATAACTCGCCTCCCCATAACTCGCCGACTAACCATTCCCTGTTTGAATTTTGATTTTGTCATCCGTTGGACAAGTACAAGTGGTTCCGTCATAAGGGGCCGTATGGGCGGCCCCCCATAAGTGGGGTTATAAAAAAAGTGTCAGCGCCTGGTAAAGGACCGATTCCAAGGGTCCAGGGAGGGCCCAGTGATCTGATTTTTGTTAAAGGATTTTTTTGTTAGATACATAAGAGCATCGTGTAGTGAGTGCGACTGTTGTAAATAAGTTTGATTTTATGTCAGTTGAACCTACTGTGCCCCGAAGGAATAGAGACAGAGCGAGACTGTGGGACAGTTAGTAGTATTTTGAATTTTGTCATCCGTGGACAAGTACACAGTTGGTTCGTATGAGGGATAAGGGAGAGAGTATGGGCGGCCATTGGGGTATTAATTATGGTAAAAAAAAGGTGTCAGCGCAGTATTAAAGGACCGATGGCAAGGGTCCAGGGATGGCCCAGTGATCTGATTTCGTAATAGAATTTAGTGGTTGATTTTTGTATATACATTAGAGGCATCGTGTTGTGAGTGCGACTGTTGTAAATAATTTGAACCTACTGTTGCCCTGAATCCGAGAAGACAGACCGAGGGGACAGTCTACTTTAGGGGCTGGGGTTGTGGGGGGGGGGGGGGTTTTAGGACATGCATCCTATAAACAGCAAGAGTCAATGTCAAATCGCATTTCAACAACCGGCGCGACCCGAGTGCCATTCTTTTCAAAGACTCAACGGTAGGAGGGTGATATTATGCGTATCGGACGGAGTTCGACTAAAAGGCTTATAAAGTCTATCTGGTCAAAAATATTTAAAATATTTATTTGGAATTACATTGTTTTTGCGGGTTAATTAACTAACCCCGACGACTTTGAATCCATAAGTTATTCCCAATATTCCTCAAATATAGAAGATTTATTGAACGAAGGAACTTAAATTTGGGAAATGTCATTGGGATATAGAGGGACTGCCGTAGAAAATCACACTTAAGGAGCCCCCCTTAATGCATGAAAGTGAAAGAAAATGACATAATGAAAAGGATCTTTACCGAAATCACTTCCACGAGTTTGAAAAACAATTTGGATTGTTTACATTCTGGTAAAAACAGTTAAAAACAGGAAGAGTTCGGGGGGCGGGGGGGGGGGGAGTTTTTTTTAATTTTGCACAAAATGTGTTAAAAACTGGATCTGGATAGGTTTAAGTCCGGGGCAGTT
>JAMKCH010032545.1:0-16118 GCA_023653785.1 Ophioderma brevispina
GATCTATCTCAACATGAAATGACAAAATTTTCGGACTTGGGTCCAAGAGAAGAAGTGTGCAGTGCCCTCTTGTGGCACATACCTTATTTTTGTGGTGGGAAAATTTCTTGAGCAGGTCAAACTTGTGATTATCTTTGAAGATTAACTTTAAAATAGCGAAAGGAAGAAAACTTGCGCAAAATCTTGGAAAGTGCCCTCACGCTCAATTTTGACCCACAATGTCCATTTTTAAGAAAATGCAAAAATGCAAAAATTTTCCTGTAACTTTCAAAATTAGGTATTTTGAGTTCATTCACATATATTTAGACACCAAAATCATAGTAATATTCCAGAAAACTAGTTATTTGAAGGATTTTGTACTCAAATTCACTCCAATCACTCCTTCCACAAATATTAAGTACCGGTATGTGACATAAGAGGGCACTGCACATTTTCTCTGATCCCAAACCGAAAATTTTGTCATTTCATGTTGAGATAAGTCAAATAGAACAAAAAAAACCCTGTTCCCTAAGAAAATAACTGAAAAAGCATTTTTGACCTCCATATAGCCCACTACTATTTTCATGTTTTAAATAGTAAATTACTAAGCTTACTAAGTAATTGATGTTAATCCAGCTGCAAAGGAATTCAAGTTAGCCAATAAAATGTTCCAAATTAATTTTTTTTTTCAATTTTTGTTAATTTGATATAGGTCTATGAAATGAAAAATTTGTTTTCCTGAAAAATATTTTTGTAGACATGCTAAATCGTTACATGCAGGTCATGGGCTGTTGACGAGCACGTAACTTTCACCTTCGTTGAGTGGTGCACAATGTCCGATAGTGTGTGTGTGTAGTGAATGGACTTTCATCGTACATCGGGCCCAACGAATTAAAGGGACATTCAGAGATTTCATGGGAAGGGCGCCCTCAATTTTTTGACAAAGCCAAATTTCTGCATGGACACATAGCCTACCTTCAAATTAATAAGTATCCTGAAGGAATAAGGCAACAAACCTTTCGTTATGAAACAGCTAGAGCCATTTTTTGTATTATTTTACTATTAATTGTCCGGATCCGGACAATTAAATTAACACAGTGGCCTATGGGGAACTAAGATCTACAAAAATACTCCTAAAATTTAAATGGAAAGTCAAAATCAACTGAAATTTCAGCATCGGTTTATTTTGTGGTCCTCTCTAGAATGTGTAGCAAAACAGAAGAGGTTATGATCACTACCAGATCTCTGAATGTCCCTGTAATTAATGTTAGTCCCATAAGTTACTCTATCCAGCCCTGTTTGAATAAGAGTCACATAAGATGCCTATTGGTATCAGCATCACGAAACTCCCCTTGAGTGTGAATGGGACCGAAATTTTTCACCTCATATTCTACAAAACCAACACAAATGTGCATCAATTTTTCAGCCCACATTATTCTATGAAGTGTGAAGAACGAAAATGGAATTTTTGTGCAGCACAGTGATATTTGTTAGAAAACTGCCATTTGGGGGAGATTGAAATCTCATGACGCCGGGACATATAGGCATGTGATACATGACACAGTGAACGGCTGAGTGAGGCAGATGCATGTTAGTATCTATTGAGACTAGGTTTGTCAGTGTCAGAGCCACCCGCATCTACTGCCGTGCTGACCGTTTTCCAACTGTTTTGCCTGTGTTTGGATCTGATACGTCACGTGTATGCACAGCATCCCTGAGTATAGGCCTACATGCATGCACGGTACGCGGTAATGAATCTTAGACTTAGTGCAACATTACACCATTTGGAGGCGAAATTTCAATTAAAAAAAAAACAAGATATTTTGACAGAGCCTGAGAGTGGGGCTTCCAAACGGATCACATATCTTTAATGAAGTGGCCTTTATGGTTTTATTCTTTGAATTCTTTTTACACTTGACTTCCAGGCACGAGAGGTCCACTAAATTATGTACTTACAATATCATTATCATGATTTCCAAAGAATCATTTATGAAGCTAGCCTCAGCCTCAGATCACATAACAAAATGCTACATCATGTACATGGCATATCGGTATGTGGCTTCTAATAAACTTGATGCCAACAACAATCACTGCTGACGGTTAAATCTGGCTATCCATCTACTTGTTAAACTGGCAGGATCATCGCAGCATGTTGGCAGGCAAACTCACGATTTTTCAAATACTAGTGGGTCGTGAGTAGGTTCACGGTGTGCTAACCTTTACTTCCTCCTCGACGCAATCAATATTAATATTTAAGCCGAACCCACTGGAATTTCCAACCTTTTAATGCACGAATTTCGTTGCTTAGCAAGTAAGCAAGCGATAGTAGAGCGGTTCTTAAATGGATACGTTAGATACGCTATATTATTAGTCGGGCGTTGACCACAATTAGAACAATTCAAAGGCACCACTTGGAGTACGCCACTTTTATGTTCACTAAGGATACATTCGTTCCCCCCCTACTTGCTCTTACAAAATACGGAAGATATTAAAGGGATGGTAAGCCTTGTTCTTAAAAAATAGTGTGTGATTTTTCAACTTTTCCTAAAGCTGAACAATCAAGTGTGTCCAAAATACAATTGGCTTGTTAAAGGACTCGTGAACGGGCGTTAACTGCAACAAAGCGCACGCACATGTACGTGTACGTCCCATAGGGGACTTGGTAGTGGAATTATTGGCCCATGGGGAACTTTTATGCAAAATCAACATTTTCCCCCCATAAAAATGTAGTTAAATAAGCTTTTTTTGCACCAAATAAAAGGTGAGGATTTCAGTTTCCTGGCTGGTCTATCATCTCACATCGCCAATATAGATTGTTTTGTCCGACATTTTTAATCGCTTAGTATCCCTTTAACAGTCTGGTGCCGTATTCCATTCAGCCTTCGGACCGCACCAGACGGTAAATATTTCTCCATATTTCGTGCACAATTAAGGTGGTAACTACTCTCCTAAAGAAAGCTTTTAGATTTGGTGTCAAATTTTTAATGTTTGGACTTAAGGTCATGCAATAGGCAGCGCCTAAAATAAGCCAATCATTACTTGTTTTAATCGGCGTAAATGCAAAACTATTCATGAAAATCAATATCCCATTCCTTTGTAATGTTCTGAGAAAACCAAAAACAATTGTCATTTTTTTCCTCAAAAAATAAAAAATTTCCAAATTTTTAATTTTTCGGACCTTTTCCCATTTTTTTTACCTCTGCATGACAAACTACTGTAATAGACCCTATTCACGCAGCAGCCATTATTTCCAACATTTGGCCATCCAGCCTCGTTTCTCCACATTACTAACCTGCGTTTTATAATTCGAAAGCGTCGCACGTGTTGAGTGGCATGAACGCGCACAGCGTATGACATACCCGCATCTTGCACCATGAGTTCGCGGGGACGCAATTAGTTGCACCGAGAGCGACGCTTAGCTGGCAAATTTTGAAAATGGCCGTTGCGTGAATAGGGTCTATATGAATCAATACCATTATTTTCTTGTACATATGTAAACATCTGTAGATTTCTTTGAGGGGTTCAGTTTGATTTTGCAATTTACTTCAGGAGTTATGACTCTTTAAACTGGGTACTGGCTTAATTTTCAGCGTGCCTATTCATCGCCTTAACGAAGAAATCGCCAATAATAATGGTGTTTTTATCGCCATCCAGAAATGATTATTAACCTACTGTACTATGGGGCTACATTCCCAAGTGCTCTGCAGACGTACCGTAGACTTTTTTCATCTTTCGTGTGACCACACTTACCTGGTTTGGCATCTTTTGACGGGCCCCGGACTGGGCTGGGTGTTTCAATTGTAATAACTCATGTGCATCTTCTTTCAATGTCAAACAATTTGATTCTTTACCTTTTTCTAGATCTCTATTTAACCTTCAGAATACCGCACCATTTTGCAGTAGGATTACTTTTTAGGATTACTGGTTTTAAGGTCAGACCTTAGGGTAGGATCCGGGGGGTTTTAGGATTAGGCCCTGTTGAATCCTTAACCAATAATCACGAACGGGGTCCGTGTAGACTTTATTTCATTCATAGGCGTAGATCCCGGGGGATGGGGGGATATTCCCCCAATTTTGACAAGGGGGGATGTCTATGTGATATCCCCCCCCCAAGTAGTGCCCATAAGCATGGTTAAAGTGATAAAATGTACAAATTGTACTAGAAATGTGATAATTTAGAAGTATTTTACGTAAAGTTTTACCTCAAAGTATTCAGCAAAATTGCATGAAATCAGGATTCAAATTCAAAGTCTTCCAGCTCTGAGGGGGGCACATCCACCCTCAGACACCCCCTTTCTTCACCACTGATCATACCCCCAATACCGGCAAGAAATCTACGCCATTGATTTCATCTTTTATTGAGCCTTACAATAATGTACAGGTATTTTTGCAATATAAGCAATTTGATATTTGATGTTTTTGACTTTTGACCCCGTTAACTGAGAGGTCACAGAGTTGGGTCACTTAGACTCGTTTTGTTTTTCTTCCAGACCTACACAATGGCATAGTTTATTTTTCAATTGAGCTCTTTTTTTAATTTTACTTTTTTTATTTTTTTTCTCTGTTTGACATCACATGACCCCATATTGTCACATAAATAATGATCATTTCGAGTGATTCTTGTGACTAAAATTCGCATAAATACCTACTTAAAGGGATATAAGCGATTGAGTCTTTTTCATTTTCCATCTATGCCTACACGATGGCACAGTTAGATTCATCAGCTAAGCTTCTTTTAGATTTGACCCTTGTGACCCCATTTTGAATCTTTTTACCCCATATTGTGCACATAAATGAGAAACTTTATGGTTCTTTTGACCAAATTTGACTTAAATCCTACTTGGTTGATTGATTTCTGGTTTTCTGCATATTAATTAGCTCTTTGCATATCTTACCTATCGACTAGCTCTGTAACATCTCTTGTCAATATTTCAATTTCTCTCTGTAATCGCGCTATAATAGGCTCTGTTGTACTGTTCTTCACGGCTGTTTCACCCGTGGCTGATTCTCTGGGCATCCTGCAGGACTGTTAGACCCTTCCTTACCTACTTCGGGCTGTTTTTTTCTTCATAAGCCTTCTGTTTCTTCGGGGAGTGGGTGGGGGCTCTGTAAGCAACAAAACAAAAACAAAACACAAGCTGTTTTTGACAATTAATAACACTAGTGTCATATTAGGTTTTAAATCGCACTTTTTTGGGAGGATAAATCAAAAAAAACATTTTTAACATTTATTTCATGGGATCTTTACTTAGTAGTGTACACCCGGGCGACGCGCTGTGGATTAACAAAAGCGGGCACACCACCAAATAAATGTCCCTAAAATCCACGTAAAATTGAGCCGTAAAATTGCATTTTGAACCCCACTACTTTTGAAAGTTTCTGTCACATGAATGTCTTCCACAACAGATGAAACATTTCTTTTAGTAGATCTGATTTAATACCGATACAGGCTACCTTTTACGGTAAGCATGTAACACCTGTTTGCCGTGTTTTATTTTTTTATTTTTGCAATAATGACATACTCCAAACGGTGTAAAGAAATTAATCGTGATTCTTGACCATTGTTGCTGCTGTTATAGAGCAACAACAAATTAACATGCCAAGCTGGTTTCCTAAAATATGATGTAACAACCCTAATGTTTTAGGTCCATTCTTTGCTACCTAACACGTAACAAGTGTATAACGTTGCTTAAAAAAAGTGTTTGTAAAGTCCTCCCTTTTTGGAAGGTCGAACTGAGTTTTCAATTTTCTTAAACTAATGTTTTCAATCCTCGAAAATGGTCTTCACGATAGGCCTAATGTGTTTTATCAATCAAACACAGTCACTTTCATGTGATTTATGTAAAATTAAAACAAAAAATACATCACAGTCCTCGGACCATAAGTGTGGTCCTTGCTCCTGGTTTGTGAATGGGGCCAAAGGTTCCGTGTTACCAGGTCACCAACATGTCACCCCACCCTGACCCCTCCTCTTCCACCAAGTTACATCATCGGTCGCCCTTATGGGCACTCATATGCGCAAATAATAAGGGTTATCATTTTGTCCACAGACACACACACAGAATTTTTTATGAGTTAATCATGCAATGTTGGTGGGCCCCTACTATGAATTTTACCTGGCACGGCCCGTACTTCAAGACTGTTTTTCAACCAAGAGCATTAGCCCAATAAAAGTCAATGTCATGTTTTCCCCGATACATTGTAAACGTGAATAGGCAACTTATTCCTTATATTTTTCAGTAAGAATCGGTAATACAAACTAGAATTCGCATTCTCGGCTTTTGCAATCGTATATATGCAAAGAATTAGCTCTTGGCAGCTCTAGGGTCTAGGGCTATATTTAGCCGTAATACGGTCAATTCAACTTTCAATTTAATTGAGGTCAATTTAAAAAAAAAAAACATTTTACGCATATTTTTTCAACTTGACGCTCCCAGTGGCGAAGAAAGAGTGGGGGAATCATTACTTGGTTACGACTCCCCCCCCCCCTCTCATTTCTGATAGTGTTTTATGTCGCCGTATACGGCAAATAGCCTGTCCTATGTAAATTTGCTATATACCCGTACATGTACAGCTACATAGTGGCAGAAATATGTAGCCGGTATTATCGGGGGGGGAAGTATACAGTCAAATAGCCGTCCTGCGGGCTGTGTGATTGTGAATCAGCTCATTCAGCTATATGATCCATTAAGCCTATTGGCAGCTTTTTTGAAGAGCGCCCCCAATTTTCAAAATTTGATATTTTTGCACAGTTACGTTAGTAATTGTCTGGAAACCTATACCTGCGCACGAGAATGCTAAAAAATGCGTATATCACTAAATAAGCGATTTTGTAATTAGAATTGGGATCAACAGATTGGACTAACTGCAGAGCTGGAAATGCTACGTTTATTGTCCCGTCATATGAAATAGTGCCTCCTCTCGAAAATAACCATTAATTACTTGCCCGAACTATTAAAACAACTACTGATGAGCGTAGACACGTAGCATGGCGTCTATTTCCCGGCTATTCACCTTGGAAGGCCGTTTCCCGCAGCCATTGAATTATTATCGGGATCCCCGATAATAATTTTCTAGTACACAATTCCTTCGTTTTTAGACATAGGTCCCCTTCATTATAACCCTTCAGAATGTTTTTCTTCCTTGTACTCCCCTCTTTGGCAGAACCTGAAATGTTTTAACTAAATGATAGCTAAGGGTGTCTGGTATTATTTTTAAACTTCTCCCCGTTCAAAAGTTGCCCGATGTTATGGTTTTCGTGCCATAACATATCCGATGCAGACACGTAGTGCTTTTAATAAAGGGAGAAGCAATACCAAATGACATTGTTACAGCATTGCTAGTTAATGGGCAACACCCACTTTGGAAAGAATGTTTAAAATATTGTTGGCCAGCATACAATCACTTAATTTGTTGACAAACAACGGCAAAAAAGTCCGGCAGTTGATGAAACCCTGTTTGTTCATGCATTTTTGTCTATTTTTCTTCATGAACGGATTCATACCCTGTTCAAGTAATAGTCCACACATGTATGTGATACAATATCGAAAACTCAATGTTTAGAGTATCATAGGAAGTTATAAGACATTAAATCAAATTTCAGTGTTTCCTTTATGAAAAAGTAAACAAAAATGTTAAACTTCCAAAAAAAACAAATGTCACTGAAGTTGTACTTGTTTGTTTTTTTTTCTTATCGTGGAACATTTTGGCATTTTGTTCTCTCTAACCATTTGACAGCTCTGTTATGTTTACAGTCAGGTTGCATGTATTTTGAAATTATTCAAGTCGCCTCTAGGAACTCCTATAAAAAATGTTTCCCATCATTTTGACCTCACTACACCTATCCATGACAAAAGAAAACATTGGGACATATTTTGTGAAATTCACTAAGTCATATATTCATCAAAAAATCAGCAAAATAATTGATAAATCTGGCAAAACTCAGTATTGCTTCATAATCTCAATAACTTGAAATTGTCCCATACATCCTTTTGTTGTGGTAGGCTTAACACAGTTTAAATCAATCACTCAAATACACAAAAAAATGTGGACATGATCTAGTCATAAGGCAGCTATGACAGAAAATGAATGTTAATTTGTGATACATTCTACAAAAATTAATACCACACCACTATTAAATACGGAATTTTTCAAAACAAAATTACTCAAATGTAAAGGGAACATCTGAAACGTTTGGAACTTCTGAAAAAGATTGCAACACTATGTGTATATCATGTATAATGCCTCTTTCAATTAAATCGTCATTTGAAAAAATCAGGACAGAAGGAATCCTCTCTTGAAGTGGAATGGACTTATTTTATTTTGTACAAACAACTGTGTGTCAGTGCCACTTCACGAACAGAAGCTGGAAAGAAAAATACCTTGTATCTCTGGTATTATGGCAATTAACAATATATCTTATAAATTAATAACTGGGAAGATGATAGGTAAATTTCTGATCCAGAAACTGCACTTTTCTGTTTCAACAACATTTTCTTTTTCAACATCGGGCTAATATCATAACGTGTTCAAAAGGCCGAAATGTAAGTTACATGTAAAAAAAATACTGGAAGTGAATTTTCGGATCAGAAAGTATGAAACCTTCCAGGCAACCATGTTACAATTAGGCTGTCCAAATAAAATAGATGTTTTTTGTCCTCGGACTCTTTTGTTTGTTTTGCTAGATTTTTTGACACTTTGAACAATTTAAACAAAGGCTTTACTGATTTTTGCAAAAAACAAAAACAAAAATACGGTAGGCTTAGTGACCCATTCGATTACACAGTTTATTCTGTGTTGTATATGACGGAATAAATAGTGTAAACCAATGGATGTATAGTGATTTTGTTTTTTGTTGCACAAAATAGAGTAAGCCCAAAATGATAATTAAGCAATAAAGCAAACCAACAAATATAGTTAACTAAAAAAATCTCCCCACTCGCTCTTGTATACATGTATAAAAGAGAGAGGTATGGAGGATAGACAGCCAAACTTTTTTGGGGCCATACATGTAGGTGATACATGTAGATACTTTTAAAGGCTCTCCCTGTACTTAATATACATGTATTTATAAAATATCACTTTATGTACAATATCACATGGTTTTGAAAATTAAATATCAGTTGATACTAGATACTATCGCAAGTCTTTAGTTTTTTTGAATTCTGACTATCAATTTACCAAATGATCACATTTATCTTCCTCGAATCAGTGACGTCAATGTGCAATGCAACACGCGTAGCATTAAATCATGAGCGTTTATTCAAAGCGCTAGTGTACGCAGACAAATGCATGAAGATAGTGCGAAAATATATATGCAAAGCAACTGGCTGAAAGCATCGATGTCACTGACTCGTGAAAGGTAAAATGGGAGTATAGCAGCTTGGAATGAACCTCTCAACCCACTCTATTCATACGTAATACATTCCACTTTTAGTCATGTTTGTGTTTCATATTTTTGAGTGTTATGCAATATTTTCATGGGAAGCCCTCTAATGTACAATTTAACTTAAGCATTTATACAGTTTGATACAAACAATAATATAACATGAAGGTATGAATAAATGTCAAAACATAATACTATTGTGGCTAAAATTGTACAAAACACATTAACAAAAATTTACCCAAGATTTATATAATCTCAAGAGGATTGGAAGAACCATTTACTGAACACTTCTTTTTATACATGTAGAGGGGTGAATGGAGAGGTTAATTTCAAGCTACATGTACTAACAATTTGTTGATAATAGAATACAATTTGTGGGCTAAAATATATCTTTTGAATGTTAAAGACACTATCAGTGATTCATCCGGATGAGACGAAATATTTTAAATTTGCAGAAATAGCTTAAAAGTGAAGGATATATCTGTATAATCCTCATAAGTTACTTTTTACAACTAAAGAATCGACAGAAAAGGAAGAAAACGACAGTGTTAAAAATATGACTCTCCATTCAATTACGTGTTGTAGGAAGTGTCCGTTCAGACACCAATGACTAAAATATTCGATTTTGTACTTATTAGCTTGCTTCTGGCCTATCATTTGCTGGGTATGTTAGGGTACATGTACTTGTTACAGACATGCACAAATCTGATTTTTGATGATTTTTTCCAATTTTCTGATTTAGCAAATCACTGATAGTGCCTTTAAATGACTTGGTATTTTTAACAAGCACAATAAATTGATGTACATGTAGTTCTTATACCAGTACCACTTCAGGATCATTTCAATATTGCATTTCATATGGTAAAATGTAGTGCAATGTTATCCCACCTCTTCTTCAAATTCAGAACATGACTATTCATCAGCGTTGGCCAGGAAACAACTTCGCTTCGTGTCATTAATTAACCCTTAAACATCCTCAAACAAAAAACACCGATGTAACCTCTAGACAATTTTGCTTAAACATCTTCAGGTGCAACAACACATAGGACGGTTTTCCTGCCCAACAACTGCGTGTACATGTAAAGCAAAACAAAAATCAGATGAAATTTAACATAATACATGAGGATGAAAGTATAATTATGAACTTTACTTGGTGTCATCTCAATAGGTATTTCAGTGACAGCAATTTACCAATGTGATGGTGTATGTTTCAGCATAATCAAGAATGAAAATGGACTGGAATACATGTGCTGCATACATAAAATAAGTATTCCCTATCTGATACTCTAGGGTAACTGATAATCTAGGGTATTAGGTGCTAATGGTTAGGATTTTTTTTTTCAAATTGAGAAAAAATCAATTTACAACATCAACATTTTGGTAGAATACCTATTCTCTATCTGAAAAATGTCTCTTTTTCAAAGTCATCTTCATCATTGACCCCGTCATCACCTTCATCTAAGTCCTCTGGCTCATCATCTAGGTCTTCAACATCAATAGGCATTTCTCGATCCTTGTTGTCACAAGAACGACATGTACATAGTTCTGTGCATGGAAGGCCTAGAGAAACACAACAGTTGTCATCGGCGACCCCATTTTTGCAGTGCGACTTCTTGCATGTACATGTAAAAAGTTCCTCAATGCTTGTTTGAGCTGATTCCATCTGCATCCAGTCTATAGCCAGTTCACCATCAACAAGCTTCCATCCATTTCCAGCAGGAGGTGGTACATCTGAGTGCTGTTGTAAGCTACGCTTATAGATGGCAGCTTGGAAATTTGCTCGTTCAATATGCTTCTGCAGTGCATCTCTATTTGGTGGCATCGCATTCTCTGCTCTAGCTGCCATGGAAAACATTGCATATCTTGCACTGTTGACATTCTCATCTTTCTGACCATAGAGCTTACAAACAAAGACTTCTAAGTCCGAGACCATATCTTCAGTTACTGTGAAAGTCTCGCCTAGGGATTGAAAGGCAGAGCACAAAGTTTTGATTTTCCAAAAGTAACTTGACAGCCTTCATCTTGCCCTTGCCGTAGAAGGAACTCACAGAATCACAACCTGTGAAACAATGTAGTCCTACCAGCGACCTGGTAATGTCACTTCCTAGATGTTGGGCGATAGCGTGAAGATGAAGAGTACGTTGATTCTCATCTTTTCCAGTGTGGAAATACAGCTGTGAGTTGGGGAAACATGGAGTTAATGCGATGCCAATAACAAACACATCTGTATCCGGACTCTTTATGATGATGCTACTGCTGCCAGACTGGGCGATGTAATTAGCATGCAAAAACATCCGTGTATCAGCTTCCTCATGTGAACAGTGAAGTGCTTCTATGTCTTCGATGCCAACCATTCCATCGTGTGGTACTATAGCATGGCAGACGTCGCCATGTGCCACTGTTACTGTTACTCCCTTAAGCATTCCGATGTCGCACTTGCTCCACATCTCGAAAAGGAATTTCACCAACTGCTCTTTGTTGAAGCTGTGTGATAAGTACTTCTTCCATTGCTTTGGAACTGGTTGATCTGGGTTTTTGATTTTGATCTTTTGACTACCACTTGCTGCTCTTCGCTTTCGCTCTGCATTTTTAATGCTGACTGCTGGATATCGGTCCGTCACAAAATGCACAGCAGTTGAACTATGACTACGAGCAAGGTTGACCAACTGTCTTAAAATCTTGTCAGCCAGTTGACCCATATTGTCAGGCATGTATTTGGGGCTCATCTGCTGCAGCAAGGCCATTCCATCTACTATCCAAACACTCCCAGGTGGTATGTCAACCTTAGGTGTTGTTTCTGGAGCTGATTCAAGGTAATGGAGCAGTCGTGCCTTGTTTGTTTTAACTAGGCATCCATCAGGTGTGGAGATCGCCAAAGGAAGTGGGCCTAAACAGTATGTCATCATTTTCTTGACATCAATATTACGGGCTCTGCTTATGATGACAAGTCTTGCAAGAAGTTCCCGGTCGCTCTTGAGGCCAATTTCTTTACCCTTTGCCTTTGTTGATACCTTCTTCCCAACATCTGTGAAAGTTTTAAGTTTCATTTTTTTCAAAGGTTGGTTCAGGTCAATCTCACTTCCTTGTAGCCTGTCCTTGCAAAATGCTAGGAATGCATCATCTCCCTTATGGTATGCTGTTTTCATGTCAGTGCAGACATCTGGGGTGCAATGACTCCAGAAGAAAGATGCACCAGATCATCTTGATCAGCCTCTGGATCTTGGTCAAACGGGTTGATCATGGTACATATTGTATTCATAATATTTCCAACATCTTCGGCGTCTCTTGTCATACGGCCTTTGGTTAGATCTTTTCGGATTGACACTTTTTGTCCCTTTCCCGCCATCTCCTCACACTGTCTTGTGATTGCTGCTCGTTCATGGTGTGCATTGATCCATCTATTGCAGGCTCCTTTCATCCCGCCCCTTGTCTTGGAATCCCGGTTCGCTGTCTGCTCAATCGTCATGTCGCATGCGACTCTAGCAAATCCATGCACATCTTGCCTTTGAACTGCAAAGTTTCCTTTCTTCTGTTCATTATAGATAAATGGATGGGTGGATTCAAGTGCCTTCATCTCTAACCAATATATGGGAAGATACCGGGCATAATTGGTTCTGTCATACGCAAACATCCAAGGAAGGAGAGAACGAATTGCTGCTAGATGGAGATCCCAATCACCATCCCTAGATGCCCGCGTGAAGAGAAGGACGCTTTCTACAATGTCCAAATATGAACTCCAAAATGCAAATGTGCTGTTCTTCTCACTCTGGCTCTTTATGAAGTCATCATAATCTACCATCATAGTCTTGAATTCTGGACCCTCACTAACTTCATTGTATGCATCAGTAGGGAATGAGGTATGAAGCTTTCTCAATGTTTCCTGATATCTCGCTGCTTTCTCTTCTGATACGGTCTCAATAAAACTCTGCCAGCGTAGTCTATGGAGAGCTTCTGAAAAAAGCTTGTGGCATCTCATACTTCTATTGTAGTGATGGCCATTTAGCACGCCATTCACAGACCCAGATGCTACCACTTCTGCTTCGATTAGGATATCTTGGAGACCTGCATCACCAAATCGCTTGCCA
Source organism: Ophioderma brevispina (assembly GCA_023653785.1). NCBI lineage: Eukaryota > Metazoa > Echinodermata > Ophiuroidea > Amphilepidida > Ophiodermatidae > Ophioderma > Ophioderma brevispina. Next base: position 13,450 of record JAMKCH010032545.1, read on the forward strand.
ATGCAGGCCAAAGCTGTCATTGTTGTGTGGAAGGCCCCCAGACGAATTACAATGCGGTTCATGTATAGTGGAGTTTGCCATCTGATGTTCTGCGCCTTTGCGTAAATAGCCTGGTCCACCACTACTACAATGGATGGGAGCTCCAATGAATCAGCAATCTCAACACTTCGATGCAGGATAGTGTTCACTGTGCTCATGTCAGTTGGGCTAGCATCAATCACAGGGAGGTAGCCAATTGTCGCCTTTGGTGGAACTTCTGTTGTTAGCAGTTGATTGAAGCCAGTCCATGATGGTAGCAAGCGATCCCCCGACACCTTGCTAATGTAGTATGCATCATCTTTATACTTGGTCTGCTTGATGGCTGTTGTAGATTGTGCTAAATCCAGTAACACATCAGTTCCAAAGGCATTCGGTGATGACTTCTTGAGTCCACCAAAGTGAACAAGATCTTTTTCTGGAGCTGGAAGTGATCGTCGTTTAGTTTTCTTGACAGGCTCAGAGGAAGATGGCTCAACTCTTGTTGTAGGTTGTAGCTGTTTATGTTGCACTGCAATGCCATTGGTATTGTGCGTAGTCCCCTTGCCAGACAATGTATCCTCTCCGAAATCATTATTGTCCCAGATGAGGGTGGTGAAAATACCGAGCTGTAGACACGATGGCAATGATTTTGGTCCTCTACGCATTTCCTGCTCGGCCAATGCTGTGTCGTGCTCCAGGACATATGAATGCGAGGCACTGTAACCAAACCCATTTAGCAAACCTATCAGCTGTGCAGAGCCGCTCAAATGTCTCACTGCCATTGCTAATGAAGAATGCTTTGGCATCATCTTCTTTCCTTTGGATGCTAAATATACTATGTCTTGTGCTATGTTCAAGATACGCCGACTTTCAACATTGTTCACATCCACATAGGAATCTTCTGTAGGATCATCTGATGCACCTACAGCCCATGCAACAAAGTTGAATAACTTAGGTGGAATAATACTCCGGGCAGTATCCAAAGTCAAGTCTGAAGATGTTGAGGGCCATGGTAGTGATTTTGAAGGTATCTGCTGAATCACTTTTCGAATATCAAGCGCTGAAGTGTAGCGATCCCTTAATGTGCTGATAGACGGAGATTTGTTTGGTTGAGCTCTGTTTCTTGTTGTGGTTCCGGTTGTGATGGGTTCTGACACTGACTCGCTGTCTGTTGTTTCCACGTCTGTATCGGTGTCCGTATCTGTGTCAGACTGAGAGGCATCCTCCACAAGGTCCTCTGTACTAAGTTGATCCACGTATACAAATTCACTCTCATACTTTTTACGTGGCTTTAGAAAGTGAAGCTGTGGGTAACGCTTCAGCAACCTCTGCTTTAGGCTCCAGGTTTTGTAGTTGCTTGAATCAGCCTTCTCAATGTCACGTACCGCTTTGTCAAATAGTTTCTTTAATTTTGATATCCGAATGATTGACTTGTCTCTGATGATTTTCCCATCAATTGCATATGCACAAAACTGATCAAATGCCTTTGCATACAGCTGTTCTTTTTCACCTGCTGGTTTTGATCTGGTGAGGAAGTTTGTGTACTGTTTGTGGCAACTGGCATGATATTTCACCTCGATTGCAACGCAATCTCGGTTTTCAATTTGGATCAAAAGACTTTGATCTTGCTTCAGTTTAGCAGCCTCCAATAACTGCCCTCCATCAACTAACTCACAAGACGTTAATCGCTCAGGACGACTTTTTCGGGAACGGTCTCTCACATATTGTGTTGTGCGACAGATTATACAAATTCTTGGCAGTACATGTGGCCTGGCAGTGGCTGTGATGCGAAGTCCCGATGCAGAGCGCAGAGCTATTTTCTTCTCTGATGACACAGTCGTTTCTATGGCTGGTGAGTCTTGGTTTTTTTGTACATCAGCTAAAATAAAAAAGAAAGAGAGAAATCATTAAGAACTCATTTACATTTGTACATCCCAATATATTAATTTATTGTGGCTTTTTAGCTTTACAAAATTTGCCAATTTTTAAATGATCATTTCATGAAAAAAAAAAAAGAATTTTCATAAATTATTAAAGAATGCAGCATACCGGTACCAATTTTACATCCCAATATTTTATTGTGGCCTTTTCAGCTTTTAAAAAATTTGCCATAGCTTCGCGGTAATTTTTAAATGATCATTTCATGAAAAAATCAAAGTACAAAATGTATTTGCATAAATTATTAAAGAATGCAGCATACCGGTACCAATTTTACATCCCAATATTTTATTTTGGCCTTTTCAGCTTTTAAAAAATTTGCCATAGCTTCGCGGCAATTTTTAAATGATCATTTCATGAAAAAATCAAAGTACAAAATGTATTTGCATAAATTATCAAAGAATGCAACATACCGGTACCGTTTTAACATCTAAATATATGTTATCGTGGCCTTTTCAGCTTTTAAAAAATTTGCCATAGCTTCGCGGTAATTTTTAAATGATCATTTCATGAAAAAATCAAAGTACAAAATGTATTTGCATAAATTATTAAAGAATGCAGCATACCGGTACCGTTTTAACATCTAAATTAATGTTATCGTGGCCTTTTCTGCTTTAAAAAAATTTGCCATAGCTTCGCGGTAATTTTTAAATGATCATTTCATGAAAAAATCAAAGTACAAAATGTATTTGCATAAATTATTAAAGAATGCA
>JAMKCH010032546.1:0-16622 GCA_023653785.1 Ophioderma brevispina
GTCTCATGGGAGATTGGTGATTCGAACATTTGCTCATAACAGCAAAACGCAAGATCAGAAACCAACTGGAATTTTGGGAATAACTTTTCTTCCCTCGGTGAAATCTATATAGATCATCCCCGAAATGCCCTTAATATCCGTGTAGAGTGGCCCATAATTCTCACTAAAAGGCTAAAATGTTCCTAGTTCAACAGAAATCTTTCCTCGTTAATTATATATTTAGCAAAATTTAAAGCAAAATGATAGGTTTGGCATGTATGTTGCTTGCAGTTTTGCATCTGGTGCCCTTGCACGTACACAGAGTTCCAAACGTGGAAACACAGTGCGTCGACTTAAGCGTACAGCATAAATGCACTTTGGTGAACACTGCGCCGGGCGGGTGCGCTAATTGCATATTAACTGTAGGTTGGTATACAAAAACTACATGGTTGGAGGGGAAATAGTGCAATCTACTTTCCCGAGGTACTGGTACAGGCCTACCACCAGAAACCTGAAAGGGTGGAGGGGTGGTAGGCTGTAGCCAGTACCGAGGGAAAATAGAGCATATTTCCCCGACCCCATAGGCATGTAGTATTGGTTTATATGTACACCTTCTAAAGGTGTTGAGATAATGGCATAAGAATTTTAACCATATCGTGCTGACTGTAACTTGGCTTTTAAAAAGCGCCATTCCCGTTTTACGCATTACGAAACTGCCTACATGAAAATCGCCCCAACAACTCGTCCAAGCCGGCACAATTGAGACTTCGATTCCGCAAGAGAACTTTCTTTTCCGTACACTAGTCTGAAAAGTAATTTCACGCCTTCGGTGTTTGTGCATCTTTATTTTGTATTAACGCAGAAATTTCGTCGTCTGTCAAAAACACTGACCTACTACTGGCGGCGGCCATTTTGTTGTTGTTGTTAACAACAGAGCAAGTTCCTTCTTTCTTGGAGAATCGTAATAACTAAGATGGGGACTTAACGCTAACAAGGGATAACTTTGCCTCTGGCGTACGATGATGTAGGGCAAGTAGTAAAAAATACGCAACGGGAATAGCTCAATTCACAGAACTCAATTTATCATTCGTGTCCAGCGCAATTAACCAATGGAGAAAGGACTTATGACTATCTATCTATGAATAGTGATAAGGTGTAATAATCAAGCTCTGCTACAAGGATATATGAAGAGTTGTTGAATACTATTAATTACTTCAAAAAGCACATGTGGTTATGGGGAGGACTTGCAATACAATGTGTGATACATTTCACATGATTCAAACAGTGCTTCACTGCATCATAGTGGCGTCTTGTCACCAAAGGTGTAATGCAGTATTTCACCACATGAAAAACAAGTACATTATCCTAACAAGCTCTTCATTATTGAACATGGTCAAAACAGCTGCCATAAAATAGTATTTTTCAGGTTCAGGCTGGATAGGGTACATGCATGCTCACTTACCAATCCACATGCAGTCAAATTGTTTTCTTTGTGATAATCACTGGCACTGTCCTTCACCACTCTATAGTTAGCATTGTCAAAGAAATCTGGGAACACTGTGTACATGACCAAAAACCTGAAAGAAAACAATCAGATAGATCATCCAATAATACATCAGCAGATTTGACCTCTCTGCCTACCCCAAACAAAACCCCATCCTTCAATGTATAAGCATACAAGTATGAATTTATCCATACTGCCACTAAAAACTTAGTAAGTTTAAAAGTGTCTATCAAAAGGTGCCAACTAGAGCAATATAATGACCCAAGGGATGACTGACTTGACCTTTGACCTATTCATCTGTTATCCCACATAGACCCTTGTGCAATGTATAAGCATAAGTATGAACTTGGATCATCCTGCACTAAACAGTAACAGTAAGTTGAAAAAATGTCAACCAAATGCTGACCAATGGGCTTTCCAATTGCCACTGGATGACCTAAAAACGGACCCGCTCAACCTGAGCCTCTTTATCAAGTATTCAACAATCCTCTATTCCTTTACTACATGGAACACGACGATGTTGATTAGTGAGAAACCCATTAACCAGAGTTGCTGATTGTACACAGTGCGCACTACTTCCGGTCGTGCAATGTACATGACGCATATTCGGACACAGCTGCTTCATCAAAGTGTTTGTTGCATGATGTGTTTATTTGAAATGTTGTGGATGTGCCAAACACTCGATTAGCTGATTAATATCAGATAAAATGGAAGCAAATGTAGCCCTACTTGGAATCAAAACAAACCACCGCTACCTTACCACTGTCCCACTATGGTTTTCCATCTCTTTTTTTTTTCTCTCTCCTCCTGTAACAACCAGTTCTTTCTCAACAACCCTATCATATGGTGAATATCCAGTCTCATTATGAATGCCAGGATCCGAACAAAAAATGATTTGGGTGTCAATGTTATTCAAATAATGCTTCAAATTGACTCTGTAAAATGGCAACATTTGCCACATCATAGATTCACACCAGCAACAGATTTTGTAATGTGCGTAGCAATGATCCCACACCCCTGGGGTGTAGACGGGGTTGCAGATCATGGAAAATATGAATTTTTTTTACTGCAATTTGAGCCTTTTTAAATCACTCGTATTCATATTTCTTTTAGACCCACTGGGGTGCGGCGCGCTACCTCCGCACCCTCCTGGCTACGCGCATGTTGTCCATACTAAAGTCGCTGCCAGAACTGTTCAGAGGTCCCGGCAACGCACGCGCCGTAATATCTGCCATAAAGGGGTGGAGACTATGGTTAGCCTCATACACGATAACCAATTGGGAGGCCAACCTACTCCAACAAGCCAACGGCATTCACTTCAGTGTTGACGCACGTCACGCTCGAGCGCAAGGTAAATAATCTGAACAATCTGAAGAGAGTGACAATCTGTTCCAAAACCGGTTAGACTGCAGGAGTGACAATCTGATGGCACTACTAGATACACATAACTTCCACTCTTGTGACCTTTGTTATGACCAATTGTTTATGTGTGAGACTTGCTCCATTTCTTGATGTAACCAATAGGTGTTAGGCTGTTTCACTCTAGCTTTCAATACGGTGTTTCCAAAGTTGTTATTTCACTATTATATGTAACCAAATGACTACAATTTCTTGGATCACCTTCATGCCACCCATATTAAAGGTGCAGTTCGTGGGGGGTTGGGTTTTCTCAACCCCCATCCCTTTTCTCACCTTACCCTCTTCGCAGCACCTTCTGTTTTATTTCTTGCAACTGGATATGCTTGAGAAAAGCTTATGCCCAAAATTTGAGCTGATCCCGATCTTGCGGTTTTGTGTTATGAGCATTGCTCGCTTTCCCACGGTCCCATAGGCTACTGTGCTGTAACCTTTCTGTCCGTTTAAGGAAAGAATACAAAATTGCGAATTCTACAGATGCGACCGAATTTGCCACGTAAGATTGGGCACACATGGATTACATATGGCTAACTGATTCGATGATATAAAAATCTCAACTTTTAGGTAAGTCGGGGGGATGAGGCTGTGTCACAAATGCCCCTTTAATAGAAATTTTCTCAACAGTCCAAGTTTAATTAGTTCATTCTTTTCCCTATCTGCAAGTTCCATATGGTAATGTAGCGGGGGGGCCCTTTTTTCAAGCTAGAAGTATCCATGCTAATTTTAAATGCGGGACATAAAAACAAACAACAACCAACAAAAGGACAACAAACAACAAACAAAAAATTGAGCCACTATAATTTCCACAAATTGTATTTTGTGAAAAATATACATTATTTCTATATCATTTCTTCTTCAAGTGGTGTTCAGGAATGGAACCAAATCTTTCAAGCCTGACTTGCTTTTAGCAAAGCATCCACACAAGAGAATCATGACAATAAGATCTTGGTTGTCCTCATCCCTCCATGCATATAAGGCTCACCACTCACCATAATCGGCAGGTAATATTGGCCATGTTCATGAAGGTCGCTAACCATCTCGGGCAAATCTTTTCAAGCTTATATTGTCGTAGGTGAAAATCTTGCCATCTCTCGCATAATCAACGTCATTCCATTGCATGTCCTGAGAATAAAAAGAACATTTTTTTAAATATGTTAATTAATGCTTTCCAAAGGTATCTGCATGTCATTGCTAGCTTAACCCATTTCTCACACAAATTTATGTCACAAACAGCATAGCCAGATTCTTGGCATTGGCATAGACAGGATTTTGTTGAACCGGGGGTTATGGATTTGTGAATGTATCGACACTTGTACAGACAAACAAAACCCATTTTTTATGGGTGACTTATATTTTTTAAGCGTCGCCTCCAAAATCTGAAAAGCTGGGAGCGGGGGGTTTAGTTTATCACCGGGAACAATATCGCCAACCACCTTGACCAATACTTATAAAGTTTTGTATTTCATACATGCATTACACGATCAAAACAACACCTTTACACAAATGTACAGATGGACCGTAATGTACCAATGAAACATCACGGTCAAGGTGTGGACACATGCCCTCCGCCCCCTCTGTCTATGCCTCTGAATTTCTTGGTATGTTGTGAGGTACTTTTACATAGAGGTACACACAAGGTTCCTATTGTGGAAAGAATACCCTGCACTGCAGTTGTACTCTAATACTTTGGCCACTCTTAACAGGAATTATTAAGATTTTGTTGACCTGTGTATTCCTTGTAATTCTTCCATCTTTAGCAAACCCAAGAATCGCGCAACTAACACTCAAGCATCAATTGTGTTGCACTGTTGCCTACACTATTCTTTAAAATTCAACCAAAGTGAAGAAGCTAGCTGCTATGTAGTTCTAATAAACTATGGTCAGGCACCGAATTAGGTGATCAACTGTTACGTCTGATGTAATGACACAGCAAAATAGACGTTTGGTGTGAAGGGATTAGTCGAAGTGAGCTCAATTTCAATCAGCATTTAGGACCAAAGAAGAAGATTCAGTAGCTTCCCACAATGCATTGCTTCCGGAGGTTTTGTACAGGTATGATGTGAATCGTTAGTGATGAACATGGCTAAATTGACAGCACTGTTCACAAACTTGCATTTTAAGAGTGTTGTCATCTTTAACGATTCACATGACTACATGTACAAAAAACTTCCATTGGAAGCAATGCATTGTGGGAAGCTACTGAATCTTCTTGGTCCTACAATGCTGATTTGAAATTAGATCCACTTCGACTAATCCTATCAACACCAAACGTCTATTTCTGTTCAATTACATCAGAAGTTTACAGTTGATCACCTAATTCGGTCCCTGACAATATTTGATTGAAACTAAATAGCAGCTAGGTTATTCACTTTGTAGAATTTTAAAGAATAGTGTAGACAGTGCAACACCACAATTGAATGAAGGAGTGGGAGTTGCGCGATTCTTGGGTTTGCTTAAAAGATGGTTAAGAATTACAAGGAAATACAAGGTATCAACAAAATCTTTAAAATTCCTGTTAAGAGTTGGCCAAAGTATGAGAGTACAACTTGCCCGGTGCAGGGTACTTCAAAATAGGAAACCTGTGTTGAACTCTATGAAATGTACCTCACAACATACAGAAATTCAGAGCATAGACAGAGGGGCGGAGGAGGGCATGGTCCCCTGGACCGTGATGTTTCATTGGTACATTACGGTCCATCTGTACATTTGTGTAAAGGTTGTTGTTTGATAGTGTAATGCATTGTATGAATACAAAATTGATAAGTAGTGGTCAAGGTGGTGGCGATTATTGCCCGGTGATAAACTAAACCCCCGCTCCCAGCGTTTAGATTTTGGAGGCGAGCTAAAAAATATAAGTCAACCCATAAAAAATGTTTTTTTTTGGTCTGTACAAGTGTCGATACATTCACAAATCCAGGCCCCCGGTCAACAAAATCCTGGCTAAGCCCATGCCAAGAATCTGCTATGCTGTTTTGTGTCATATAATTGGTGTGAGAAAGGTTTAAGCTTAGCAATGATAATGCAGATACATTGCGAAAGCTTATTACATATTAAAAAAATGTCTTTTGTATTCTCAGGACATACAATGGAATGACGTTTTGATTATGCGAGAGATGGCAAGATTAAGAGTGTCCCTACGACAATATAAGCTAAGAATTTGCCGAGATGGTTGGAGAACCTTAATGAACATGGCACAATATTACATGCCGATATGGGTGGAGTGTGTGAGCATTATATGCACATTGGAGGGGGATGAGAGGAAGCAAACAAGAATCTTATTGTCAAGAGTTCTTTGTGTGATGCTTTGCACAAGAAAGTCATGCTGAAAAGTTTTGGTTTCCATTCCTGAACACCACTTGAAGAAAATGATGATAGAGAAAATAAATGTAATATTTTTCACCAAAAATAGCAAATTTGTGGAAATTATAGTGGCTCATTTTTGTTGTTGTTTTTGTTGTCTTTGTTGTTGTGTGGTTTTTATGTCCAGCATTTAAAAGTAGCATTGATAACTTCTAGTGAAAAGGTCCTACATTACCATATGGAACTTGCAGATAGGGAAAAGAATGAACAATTAAACTTGGAAATGTATAGTAGAAATTTCATAAAGAGGGCACCATTTCGTGATCCACAGCTCATCCCCCGACTTACCTAAGATGTTGAGATTTATTCATTGATCGTAGCAATTAGTAATCATGTGTGCCCAATCTTCACGTGCAAATTCGGTTATTCGCATCTGTAAGAAATTCGCAATTTGTATTTCTGTCCGTAAACGGACAGAAAATTACAGCACAGTAGCTATGGACCGTGGAGGAAAGAAAACGACATTGCTCATAACACAAACAACAGCAAGACGGGATCAGCTCAAATTTTGGGAATAAGCTTTTCTCAAGCTATCCAGGATCCACCCCCCATGAACAACCAGAAGGTGTGAAATCACGAAATGCACCTTTAATATGGTGGACATGACGGTTGATTGATCCACGAAAGTTGTCCAGTCTTTGGTTACATATAATTGTGAAATAACAACTTTGGAAACACCGTATTGAAAGCAGAGTGAAAAGCTCAACCCTATTGGATTACATCAAGAAATGGACAAGTATCAACAGAAAACAATTCATAAAGAAAGGTCACAAAGAGTGGAAGTTAGTGTATCTAGTCAGTGCATCAGATGGTCACTTCCTTGACAGTCTAACTGTTTTGGACAGATGTAAACTCTCTGCCAGAATGGTTCAGAGCTATTTACCGTGCACCGAGTGTGATGTGCGTCAACAAGGAAGTGAATGCCGATTGGCCTGGTTGAGTAGGTGGCCTCCCAATTGGTTAATCGGGTATGAGGCTACCGATGTCTCCACCCCTTGTATGCAGATATTACGGCGCGTGCGTTGACGACCTCTGACACAATTCTGCAGCGGACTTTGAGTATGGTGACCACATGCGCGTTAGCCAGGAGGGTGGCGGAGGGGAGCGCGCGCACCCCGAGGGTCTAAAAAAAGAGGACATACGAGTGCAGTGAAATAAGGCTCAAATTGACAGGAAAAAAATGCATATTTTTCCATGATCTGCAACCCCTGTTACACCCCAGGGGAGTGGATCATGCTACGCACATGATACCAAATCTGTTCTGGTGTGTGAGATATATGGTGCAAAGGTTGCCAGTTTTTAAAGAGTCAATTTGAAGCATTTATTGAATAACATTGAACACCCCCAATCATTTTTTGCAGGATCCTGGCATTCATAATGAGACTGGATTATTCCCCATATGATAGTGGTTGGAGAAAGACGTGTTTGTTACAGAAAGAGATGGAAAAAACCAATGGTGGAGTGGTAAGGTAGCGTGGTTGTTTTATTCCAGAGTAGGGCTACATTTTGTTCCATTTTTATCTGATATTAATCAGCTAATCGAGTGTTGCACATCAACAACAATTTTCAAATAAACACATCATGCCAACAAAAAACGTGATGAACAGCTGTGTCATAACTATGGGTCATGGTACAATTGCACGACCGGAAGTAGTGCGCACTGTGTACAAAATCAGCAACTATGGTATGGTTCTCCACTAAATCAACATCGCGTGTTCATGTATAAAGGAATAGAGGAGTTGTTGAATACTTGATAAAGCGGTCGGTTCAAGGTGATTTTAGGTCATCCAGTGCAATTGGAAAGCCCAGTGTCAGCATTTGGTTGACATTTTTTCCAACTTACTGTTACTTTGTAGTGCAGGATGGATCAAGTTCATACTTGTATGCTTCTACATTGAGACAGGGGTTTATGTGGGATAAACAGATGAATAGGTCAAAGGTCAATCAGTATCCCTTGGGTCATTATATTGCTCTCGAGTGTGCACCTTTTGATAGACACTTTTAAACTTATATAGCTTTTTAGTGCAGTAATGGATAAAATTCCATTGTACTTTGTATGCTTATACTTTGAGATGGGGTTTTGTTGGGGTTAGAGATGAGGTCAAGCTTGCTGATGTATATATGATGATTCTATCTGAATTGTTGCTTTCAGTTTGGCAGGTACAACAGTGTGCCCAGATTTCTTTGACAATGCTTACTATAGAGTGTGTGGAAGGACAGTGCATGTTGATTATCCAAAGGAAATCAATTTGACGCATGTGGAGGGGAAGTGAGCATGCTGTACCCTATCAGCCTGAACGAAAAAAAAAAGCACTTTTGATGGCAGCGTTTGACCATGTTAATAATGAAGATGCTTTTTGGATAATGCTATTGTTTTCATGTGGTGAAGAAATCACTGCATTATACACCTTGTGTGACAGACTCCATAGGTGCTGGTGATGAAGCACTGTTGAATATGTGAAATGTATCACACATTGTATTGCAAGTAGTCTCCCCATAACAACTTGTTCTTTATGAAGTAATTAATAGTTAATTCAACAACTCTTCATATCTCTTGTACATGAGCATTGATTATCTACACCTTATAAAGATGCATTGAGATAATAGGCATAAGTCCTTTCATTTCATGGTTATGAGCCTGGACACAGGATATAAATTGAGCTATCTGTGAATTGAGCTATTTCCGTGCGGTTATTTTACTACTTTCCTACATCATCGTACCCAGAAGCGAAAGTTATCTATGTTAGCACTAAGTCACGCAATTTTAGTTACTACGGTTCTCCAAGAAAGGAAGAACTTGCTCCGTTGTTAACAACAACAACAAAAAATGGCACCCGCCAGTAGTCGGTCAGCGACTTTGACAGACGACGAAATTACTGCGTTAATACAAATTAAAGATGCACAAAAACACCGGAAGGCTGTGATACTTTTCAGACTAGTGTACGGACAAAAAGAAAGTTCTCTTGCGGAAGCTGAAGATGCTCAATTGTGCCGACTTGGACAGTTAGTTGGGGGGATGTTCATGTAGGCAGGTTCTTACATGCGTTAAACGGCGCTGGGGATTTTTAAAAGCCAAGTTACAGTCAACAACGATATGGTTAAAATTCGTATGCCCATTAGCTAATAAACATTTATAAGGTGTAATTGTAATTAAAACAAATACTACCTTGCTATGTCGGGGAAAATAGTGCCAATCTATTTTTTTTTTCCCTCGGTACTGGATAAAGGCCTAACAACCCTCACCCTTCAGTGTTCGGGGGTGGTAGGCCTGTAGCCAGTACCTCGGGAATAGATTGACTAGTTCCCATCCAACCATTGAGTACTTTGCTATAATACCAACCTACAGTTAATATGGAAATTAGAGCATCACGCCCGGCGCAGTGTCACCAAAAGTGCATTTATGGGGTACGTTAAGTCGACGCACTGTGTGTCACGTTTGGAACTCTGTGTACGTGCAAGGGCACCAATATGCAAACTGCAAAGCCACCAAACATGGCAAAACTATCATTTTGGGCTTTAAATTTTGCCTAAATATTATATATGACCGAGGAAAGTTTCTGTTGAACTAGGAACATTTTAGCTTTAGTGAGGAATTATGGTCACTCTACACGATATTAAAGGGGGGGGCATTCGTGATTCTATATAGATATCACTGAGAAAAGTTATTCCCAAAATTCCAGGTGGTTCTGATCTTCGTTTTGCTGTTATGAGCAAATGTTCGAATACAATCTCCCCATAGACCACTGTAGTTGTAATTTTCGTCCGTTTATGGACAGAAAATACAAATTGCGAATTTCTTGCAGCGACGATCGATTTGCATGTCAGAGTGGGCCACATACAATACTTAGCCCGACAGTTCAGAAGACACACAAATCTCAACTTTTTTTAGGTAAGTCGGGCGGCGGCTGTGGATCACAGACATGCCCCTTTAAGACAGTTGAGGTTTCATAAAGATTTTTTTCATTGTTGAAAGGGATTTCAAACATGCTACAGAGTGGTTCATTACAAGTCAACACTGGCATCCGATGCGTCTGCGTATTTTTATTCCACTCGGACAGCTAAAACCTCCCTCGTGTTTAAAAATATGTGGACGCATGGATTGCCATCATTGTGATTTTTTCATGAAAACTTTACTTTGTGGACAGGTTGAATTCCTAAAGCAACAGAACATGTCTGCAATGTTCTGCCTATGTTTTGTACTTTTATTTCAGAGTTGAAAAGCATCCGCATACCATGATTTACAGAGACAATGGCACATTTGAAAAATAGTGCACCCTCAAGATTTTTCAAAATCGATATTTTTGCTGGTTGTAAGCTTTTATATACAACAGCCCTCACCCGAAATGATTAAGACCAATTTCAGGCTTCTATGGGTAAACAGAACGATTTTATAATTTAACGTCGCCGGCGATCAGCAGACGCGAACAAAATGGCATTTCACACAAGAACACGCACTCCGTATGCATGTTTCTCACGCTATGCTCATGTTTGACCGGTCTCTAACCTTTGTGGTTTTAATATCCGTGAGTACAAGGTCACAAAATTGCATGTACTATACAACCATTTTGTTGATTAAAGTTATGCGAAAAATTTAAAAGTTGGGCCTACAAATTACATGATGTCTGATCCTCATATCAATATCCCATCTGTTTTGGGGTATTTTTTATTTTTATGTGTTAAAATAATCTCGGTTCTTCCAATGGCCTAGCTATCATTTGAGAGCAAATGAAGAAATTTCATATTTTGTGAAAAATGTGCCAGGCCGCTTTAAAAGATGAGGCATGATAGAGAGGTAAAAGTTGCCGTGAAATTGCTTATCCATGCGCTTTAATTATTTATCAACACTTTACCAATTTACAATACACTTAAATTGGTATTTTTCTGGAAATACCAAACCTTATTCTCTATTCCAATATAGTCTATCCATTGCATTAGAGAAATTATTTTTATGCTTTCCCATTTAGTTTTGAGTATTATAGGATCACAGATTTCACATCAGTGTGTATTAAGATTAAAGCCTGCCAAACTTGATTTTAAATCTCTACTTTAGGATATGAATGAGCCGTTCACCCGCAAGCAGTAATGGGTCTGTGGATGGATTGCCCTAATGAAGCCCCATATGACAAGCTACCTTACATGCCAAGTAAGAGACAGAATTATCCAATTGTGTCCTTATTTTTCACTCAATTTTAAATAATTGTTAGGTTTCATATGGAGTTCCCTTTTCCTAAGAGTACCACAGAAGGGATGAAGATGCATTTTATTGGAATCATTCCAGTTCGTTCGTTGTGCGTGCCTTGGTGGCAACAGGTCCAAAAAATCACAGTGGAAGGATCCGTCTTTAACCCCCAGCTGATAGTTTCACTCTCCAGGTTGATCAGGCTGGAATTCCTCTTGGGGACTTGTAGACCTCACAGTCATCTTATGATGTGGCTAATGGTTGGGCTCTCCACATGCAGTTGGCGAAAAGCTCCGCGCCGATCTTGTGAAGGACAGTTCTCCCGCCACGACCAACGCCCAGCTCTGAGTCCGCGAGGCCGACCCAGCCTTCCCACCAAGGCCACAGCCTTTCCGGGCCCGCGATGGGCCGTCCAAAACCTGCCCTAGGTTAAAAGTGGAGGATGACCATTGCTCATACCATCTGTCAGGATCCAGGATCCAGGATGGTCGATAGGGACACCGTGACTGCAGCGTCATGGACGCGTAGCAAGCTAAGTGATTCCGTGGAACTGTCTGATCTCAAAAGGTTGCGGCGGTCAGGGACCCCAGGCAACCAGGTTCATCACATTTCTTGCGAGCATGACGCCTGAAGAGTCACCCCCAAGGCCCGCAGGAGCCTGCCAGACAGGGACTGGAAAGACACTTCAACAGGCTAAGCGCCCAAAGGCACCACCAACAATCTCACCCGCATCACTTCAGAACGACTCAATCTTGGGTGAATGGCACACGCGACCCACACAGGTGCAGGCACCCCCAGCAGTGGAGCACACCAAGGCAACAGCCGGACGTATGCAAGGTGTCAAAAGATGCACCCCACCCAGTCCCCGCGAGCCCCCCGAGGAGGTTCTTGACACGAGACTGCCATCGTGAGCAGAGACTCTGCCTTGTGGGTTGATGAAAGTGAGGCTGCCAGGTACATTGTGACGCCAATGTACTTCGGTGTAGGGTCATGCTGACATTTTGTCCCCGCCGCACAAGTTCGGAACGGGGACTATGAAATGGGCTCCGTCCGTCCGTATGTCGGTATGTCAGTATGTCTGTGAGAAAAAATGTTAACCCTGGAATTCCGTGATTACAAATGTTAACCCTGTATCTGATCTTGAAACGATTACGGGCACACAAAATTCCTTCGCTCATGGAAGTGCATCATGCATGCATCGTTTCGCGTTTGAAAGTGGTGATATAGGCGGCTTCGGTTGCAAATGAGCGTAATTAAATATGCATAATTAATGTATCACTGAAACGTTATCATTAAAGATATGCAAAAGTCTTTTGCCAAATGAAGTATATCTTGGCATGCATTGTTTGCGCTTTGAATGTACATGATATATGCGGCTTAGGTATGCAAATGATGCTAATTAAATATGCGTAAATTCATGTTTGCTGAAACAGTACATCAGATGTGCAAATTCTTTGCCATATGAAGTACACTTTGGGATGCATTGTTTAGCACTTGCAAGTGCACGATGTATATGAGGCTTAGGATATGCAAATGAGCTAATTAAATATTGCCACAATAAATGTTTCGCTGAAACAGTACATCGATGTGCAAAATTCCTTCACTACATGAAAGGCTATGCCATACGTCTTTTGTGTGAAGATTATGTGCGGTTTAGTTAGGTTATGGGTTTAGGATATGCAAATGAGCTAATTAAATATGCCAATTGATATTCAATGGACACGGTATAAATCAGATGTGCAAAATTCCTTCGTACATGAAAGGCTTATGCCATACATCTTTTGTGTGAACAGTGATTCTGTGCGTTTTAGTTATGCAAATGTCATCTTTGATTCCTTACCACAAGCTGAATTTATTTAAAGGGATAATCCAATACGTCATTCTTGTATGCATATACTCAACTCGCACTCATACTTCCACTGCACTACTAATCTTCTTTCACTCACCTTCCAATTCTGACATTGCATGGTTTAAGTGGTGTGGTATAGTGGTCTGGGTTCAAGGGAGTGGTGGGCAATTCAGTTCACTTCCAAATGATCGCGAATTCGGCGGGGGGAGGGGACATATTTTACGCATCGCGTCAAATACGAGTTCGCCTTGTTCTCCATCTAGTGTGATGTTTAGTTCTCTTTTAGCGAATCGATTTGCAAGGTGGAAAACAGAGCCTACGGTCTTGTGTTTGACGAGTTTCAAGTGCCATCGGTGGAAGAATTGGCGTACAGTGATTAGGTCTTTCCTCCTTGCACACGTTCTAGGGACTCAAAGGAGTCAGCAGCTATCCCAAGTGCCGTGTTCATCTGCGTATGAGTAATGCCACAATCTACCTTTGGCAATCTGAGACATAGAGTTGAAGAACTGGGTGCAGGACAGAACCTTGTGGGACACCGTTCCGAAGTTTGCGCTTTCTACTGCGTTGCCCATTTGATGTCTCCAGGACGAAAGACGGGTTCTGGATGAGCATGACATACATGGGAACTTGACCAAGGTTGGACATCAGGAGATTTGCGTAGCTTGAGTAGGAGACCCTCGATGCCAGACCAACTGTATCGTACGCAGCAATTAGGTCGTGTTGAAGCCTCGCGGAGGCCCTGTTAATGTCACATCACCTGTTGTGGCTAACTAATTCAACAACTTAAGTCCAAACTTCGTGTTTTAAAACACCACAGTGAACATCTTGAAGGACCCACCCTCAATTCTAGGTGGCTGAGATCTCACGAGGGAACTTATCCTGCAGCTGAACGTTGGGGGTCTCACCCATGCAAGCGGGGAATCATCTACAGCTCTTCAAGGGAGAACAGAGTGAATATCATCTTCCTCCAAGAAACTCACGCGATTCTGAAGAGAAGCTGCAAATCGAAGGTTTTGACCTTAGTTGCTTCATTCACACAACAAGCATGATGGGATCGCTTCCTCTGTGAAGCAAGGCATACAAGTGAGTCAACCCTTGCAATCTTCAATGAATTCGCCGATCCAGTGGCTAAACATTGAAGCTATGGGAACCCACTACACCAACATCTATAAGCCACCACCAGCTGAGGCCAGACTTCAACTTCCTTCCAGTAATTCAGCAGAGCTCCTTCGTCTGCGGAGACTTGAACTGTAGAAAACAGCAGGGGATACTCCAACATTGAAAGAATGGCAAAGCGGATCTTGAATGGATTGAAGCCCAGACCTCAAACTGCTGTTTGATAGTAGGATCCACCTAATTTTCTATTCATCAGTCATGGGACCTGGACCTGTCCCGACCTGTCAACAGTCACCACGACATTGATCCGCTGCTCCCAGAACGGCTGCCCGAGATTCCTAGATCAGGTCAGTCCTATCCTGGTCACCAGTGACATCAAGGTCCCGATCTCCAGCATCTACAGAAAGAGATGGACTTCAGGAAAGCCCAAATGGTCCAAGTATAAACCACTCACCAGCGAACTGTCATCCCACGCTGCCCAGACCCGGCTTCATCCAACATCAACGATGCATATTCTGACTTCCGCTCCATGCTCCACCAAGCAGCTAAACATTCATTCCAAGAGGCAGAAGGAATCCCTCACACCCCCTGTTGGAAACAAGGAATGCGACGAGTTATACAAAGGTATTGTAACTACCAAATGCGATACTGAGAGAGATTAGCAAAGGGCAACCAGCTACTGGATCTGCTGGGCCAAAAGAGACGAACCAGATGGGAGGAGGAGATATCCAAATCAAACCTTTTAGCCCACTCAAGCCGCAAGGCCTGGAACCCCACTCAACAAGTTCACCGGGTGTTGTGCTGTCTAGCTAAGCAGTTCGTCTCTGCAAATTCCATCGCGTCAGTACTTGTCAACAAGGGAAAGTGGCAAGACCCCACTCCACAGGCGAAAGCCCACTCTCGTGCTGTTACTGCAGAGATTTAAAGCTTCTACAAACCTTCCACCGTCAACCCCATGTCCCAACCATTCACCTACGATGAGATCACCGAAAGCAATTTAAGTTCTCAAGAATGGGAAGCTCCGCAATGACAACATCCACACAGAATTCTTGAAGAATATGGCACCAGAAGCTGTGCGATGGCTCAAAATCTTTTTTCTACTTGCATGGGAATGTCAACTAATTCCCTCCAGATGGAAAGATTAAGGTCATTGCAAGCCTGAAGCCCAAGAAACCCAGAAAATGACCCCAAGAGTTACAGACCCATCGCTACTATCTCGCATTATAAGGCTGCTTGAGAGACTGTTACTCGGTAGGATCAATGTACGGGCGGGGCAAATCTACCCCGCACTCAAGCTGAGTTTGGAAGAGGTAAATCAACAACTGATAGATAGGAAGACTAGTTAATGACATAGAGACAGCCTTCCAGCAGAAGTTTGGAGCAGGGCTTCATAGACTCATCAGGAAAAACAGGTTAAAGTGCTGGCAAACAAGAGATTTTGAGGCACCCAAATATCGTGTCAATAGTAATTCATAGGGACTCATATATTTCTTACTTTCTGTAGTTGGCTACAGAAATGTCTTAAAAGAGAGAAAAAAGGGGATGTTGATTTGCTTATATTCAATATAAAAACATAGGATTGAATTTTGTATTTGCTCCTATTACAAAATTAGAAATTTCACAACTTTTGTACCAAAGAAACATTTTCAGCTTAATCCTTTCAGATATTGA
The DNA here is from genome assembly GCA_023653785.1 of Ophioderma brevispina. Lineage (NCBI taxonomy): Eukaryota > Metazoa > Echinodermata > Ophiuroidea > Amphilepidida > Ophiodermatidae > Ophioderma > Ophioderma brevispina. The sequence continues at coordinate 16,075 of JAMKCH010032546.1, forward strand.
ATTTTGATGGGAAGTGTTACATCAGGGCAAAAATCAGACTTCGATGTTTGTAGGTTACACCTGATATGTGAAATATTTGTTGCCCACCTTTAAGGGCAACGTCAATTATACTGAATGTTAATTAAACTTGCGCCAGAATGTTTCAGTTCAACTGTTCTCCCAATTTTCATCATGACTTATGTCGGGGGCACCTCACATATGAAAGGATATGGGTGTTAGTAGTACTGCTGTTTGTGCTGTGAAGGCTCGTGCTCCAAACCCAGGGGCATTAGGTGACAGAGGACTGCAAAAAATAGGGGGTTCTTGGGTGAGAACAGCAAAAGTAGCCCCAAAAAAGGGGTTTTCCGGTTACAAATTTGCAAAGGTACCAAAATATGGGGCCTTTGGTTGATGATTTTTGCAAAATTTTCAAAAAAACGGAGTCTTTGGGTGACAATGATGTTGAAAAGGGCGGTCTTAACAGCCTTATTACTTACATATGTGTCACTTCCAAGATGGGTGGCCTCCCCTCCCCCCCCGCAGAATACCTCCAGAAGATGTGACCAACA
>JAMKCH010032547.1:0-30098 GCA_023653785.1 Ophioderma brevispina
GGGGACGGGGTGAGGTGATCTTTGTGACTTCATGTGACCTTGGTGACCTCATGTCACCTCTGGTGCCATTCATTGGGGAGGGGTCGGGTGCATCAGGCAGGAGCGGGGAGGGAAGCTATTTTTATGAGCAAAATTTAGCTTTAAAATAAAGCTATTAATAGGCCACTGCATCATTGATGCTCTGGTTTGGTGAGTTGTGTTTTTGAGATGTTTTGGGGTGAGTTATGGATGGATTTCATTGACGAGTTAGGTTTTTAGAGTTATTTTTGCCAAGTTATGGATAGAGTTCATCGACAAGTTATGTTTTTAGAGTTACTTTTGGCGAGTTATGGATGAGTTCTTCAATGACACTATTTTGACAATAAGTAAATAAGATGCTATACAAAATGTTGATCCCTATATTAAATTGTAGTGGTCACTCGTGAGTACTGTTGACAATGTGAAATGACTGACAGATTTTTAACGCTTTAAAGGGACACTACCCAATCATCAATCTCGATCCAATCACTGACCCCATCAATCAAACCAGAGATCTTGGTATTGTTGGAAAGGTTGTACTTATGTCATCTCATCTGCAAAACATTTGGACTTCTTCTTTTTCATTAATTAAGTTTTAGTTTCTCATAGCAGTGGCCTCTGAAAAGTGAGGAGGGAGGGCGGTTTTTATTTATTTTTTTTTTACTAAATGACACTAAAATATGGCTGTTTTTACCAAATATTGATATTACTACTGACTTTCAGCTGCATCAGAAAAATGGTGAGGCCTTTTTTAATTTTACAAGGAATAGACCCCCTAGAGGTCTTAAAAATCACATGAAAGTGACTGTTGTTGATTAATAACACAATTAGGCCTATCATCCATCAAAATTTCAGTATTGAAAATATATTAATTTAAGAAATTGCAAAATAATTTTTTAAAAGTTTGGCCTTATCCCAAAAAGTGATTTGGGAGGGCTATGAGAATCTACATGAAAGTGAATGGCAACAGTGGCGTAAATTTCTTTTTAACATTGGGGGGATGGGGTTGAAGAAAATTTATGAATGAAACTGTTTTTACTGAAAAGATCCATTATATTAGCACATGTGCGCGCGAAGCGCACTAAACATTTTGCCATTTAGAAGCTAAATTAGAAGAACAAATTGCGCACGTAGCGCGCAAAAATTTACCATTTTTAAACTATAATGGTAAAAATTGAGGTTATTTTTGGTCAAAAACACATGAACGGGCATCAACATTTGGGGGGATGATCGTATTGACCATCCCCCTCATCAAAATATTGGGGGGATATATCCCCCCATCCCCCCGGGATTTACGCCTATGAATGGCAATTTAGAAATATGACAGTGAAACACAGATATTAATTTTGAGAAAAAGACAAAAAATCCATATTATAAACTCATTAAGTGACATCACATCTTGAAACTTTGTGGATTTGCAGAACATGATGAACGAAGTTATTATGTCAAATTTCACAAAAACCTAAAAATGTGACAGTATGTGATGCGGGAGATGTTATGCTATTGCAATACAGAATTATTGCTAATATTCAAGTGATATGTTGGATTGAAATGGAATTTTGGAATTAAGATATGTTAGTAATATATATATTCCTTTAAAACACATAGTTAAGCAGTTGTGTAGGTATGTTGGAATTTTAAAATAAATCACAGTAAAATTGTTAACAATTTAAAAAAAACTGTGCAAGTTAAAAGTAAAAATACAAACAATTAAAAAATTCAAAATTTGAAAAATTACAAACTGTATGTTAAAAAAATCAAACAGGTCTTAAAAATGAGGATCAAACACATATTCTTAATTATCTGCGCCAGTTAACCGCGTTACTATGTTGTTGCTCATAGAATGTGATGACCAGTGTCATCTGAACGAAGTTAAAAAGTTTGTAAGACTTTGTTGCGATTCCATTTGGAATTTGGGCAATAAGAATAAGGAGTGTTGACTATCTCCCATTTGCAAGGTGTCTTGGGCCTAAAAAGTTTCAGGATCCAAAGCAAATTTGTGAGCAAAATCTTTATGAGAATGCATTCTTTAATTGTTGCCATAATTAAAAACAACTTGTAGTGCAGGTCTTTTTCAAATAGACATAAAAAATGCGGAATAAATTTCCAAATAAAAGAGTAAGTGTATTTTCACATTGGTTTCACTGGCAAGTACAAGTGACCCATAAGTATGTTGTTTGACTTAACAAAAAAACATTGCTTTGTAAATTGTGGGGAATGCTGATGTCATGCAACATTTAATTTCTGACCGGAGTAATTGCTTGTGGCCATGACGGTCTCTGTTATGTCTGCTCGGCTAGTCCGTGTTGATAATTAACACATTAACCATGTCGATTTGTGAAAACATTGGCACGAGCCCGAGGCCAATGTGCATGACGATACTTCTGCGTTCGGAATGTTCACTGCGTTAAAGTGGCACTGGCACATTTTTCACAAAAGAGGAATTTTTCAATTGTTCTCATAAGTGATAGTCTGGCCCATTGGAAGAAGAACAGAGATATATTTTACACATAAAAATAACATACCCCAAAACAGATAGGGACCATTGATATGATGATTAAAGACATCCAGGTAAAATTGTAGGCCAAAACTTTAAGTTTCCATAAACTTTAATCTCAACAAATGTGTATATTACATGAATATTTTTGACTCGTACTCAAATGATATTAAACCACAAAGGTTTATAGACCGGTCAAAAACAGTGTGCATTAGCGTGAGAAACATGCATGCGGAGTGCATGTTATTGGTTAAACGCCATTTTCGTCGTCTGCTGAATTATTTAAGTCACCATCGACGTTAAATTATAAAGCGTTCTGTTACCCATAAAGAAGCTTGATGATTTGTCTTAATATGGGGTGAGGGCTTTTGTATATAAAAGCTTACAACCATGCAAAAATATTGATTTTTGAAAATCTTGCAGGGCGCACTATTTTTCAAAGTGCCAGTGCTCTTTAAACTCCCAAGGTGCAGTTCAGTGAACTCGGTACACCACTGCTACGAAATGTTAGACTCAGTGGTTTGCTTGGCAATGGTTTATGACAGCAGCCGGGAACTTGCCCTGTATGGAGGTAGTAATAATCAGTCGGTTCCATTAGAATTCTTTTGAAGTGATCACTTAATGCTTCCATAATTCTGACAATCAATGTCCACTGGGCAGAAACCATGAGGCTAAAACACTAGTTATACTCATTTAGTGCAGTTTATCGGAAAAAAGCGTTAATCTACCATTTCCTTTCGTGTCAGACTCAATGGACAATGAAATAATCTTTATGGTATATGCCATACCTTAGGCTTTTCTTTAACCTGTTTATGATTAGATATTTACATCATTATAAACCCATATGAATACCTGTCAAATGGCTTTTAGTGTTCAGGGACTAACCTAGATCTCATAAATGCATGCAAGCTATACTTGATTAGGCATTTGTATAGTACCATATTTTAAGATCAAAGCGCTGTGCTTGTGAAAGAAGAAACTTAAGAATATTTCACTTTCCTCTACGAGTGTCTGCCATAGAGATACAGATCAATCAGCAGTTAGATTGTGATCATCTAAACAGCCTGTGATGTATTTGTATGTGTGTAACTTCTGTGCATGGGACCGAAAAGTCTTAATGTCCTCTACCAAAAGACAAGTGCTTTCATGATTATTTCGCAATTCCAATGAACAATGGGGAGGGTGTTAATCTGTTATTTATCAATAGTGCAACACAAACTGCAGAAATGAGTACCTGATCTGACATAAACCCAAGGCAATTCTTAAAGATGCCCCAGAGATGTTTGCTCACATAGGTTCAGTGTAGAGTATTCCATGACATCTTTGGGGTTTGTATAATATGACTATTTCCATCCAAGCAAGTGAACAGCCATGATTTTTGAACGAGGGACCCTTTGCTCAAAAGCTAGGCTTCACTCTTGTGTACATACCAATTACCTCAGGGATAAAAATGTATAAAATCTTCGGGTATGATCCCATCAAATCTTGCTGATATTGTTATAAAAAAAATCTAATCAACTTTTTTTCGTGTGTCTATTTCCAGCTGGAATAAGCGCATTCCTCGTATAACTTACTCTTGGCTCTGAGCAACGATGATGACTATAGAGTCAAAGCATCTGCAGTCATCAGGGCTATGGGTGTCTATGTATTATACCCATGTCTAAGAGAGGTAGGTCAATGTTTATTGCAGAAAAGAATCTAACATGACTTCAGATTGGACCTTTAAAAGAAGGTGTTAGTCGAGTAATTGTCATTCCCCAATATATGCCTGACCCTCCCAGTTAATCAGTTACCATCAAGTTTGGTGACCTACATTTGGTGGGATCTTGGAAACATTAAGGTGTACTTTAAAAAGGCATTTTATACACTAAGAAACTATTTTATGTACACTCACCTGTTTCAGGCAGCTATATAGGAATGATACTAATTATATTAACTGATTTGAATAAGCAAAATATGTAATCCCAAAATTACTCTGCCATTTTCTTTCTACTGTAGGACGTTATGTGTTGTTGCTTGATCGGCCAATGCAATATTGAATCGCTCACGATAACTCGGTCAATGTGCGGATGAAATAGAGCAGCCATGGTCATAGGCAACTCAGTGATGCACTAATTGCAAACAAGTAAGTAGAGTCGATGGGTTTCGTTATATCGTCTGTTGTATCTGATTGATGAATGTTACGTGGAAGGAGTTGACTAATGACGGGGGCAGCATTGGTTTATATAGGTGACATGCATTGCCCACTTCTGGCAAATATAATCAGTGGAAGTGGATGTTTATATCAATGTTCTTCAAATTATTTTTGGGACATGACCAATTCCTCGACCAGTAGTCATTCAATAGACAAGCACTCTATTTACAAACGCAGAACAAGTACTTCCATGCAAGTAGAAAACAGTTCCCTACAAGTAGATAAACAGTCCATACAAGTGAATAAAGAAAACATCCATTCAAGTGGATTAAACAGTCCAAGCAAGTGGAAGTAAATATAAACAGTCCATCAAGGGGAATAAATAAATAAAATATAATATAATATATAAAAAAGTCCATACAAGTGTATAAACAGTCCATACAAGTGGGATGAAACAGTAGTCCATTACAAGTAGGGGTGGCTTCCAAAGCTGAACCACCAGTTTTCAACCGTAGTTCATGGTGGTTGTGGAACTGTGTGCATTGTTAGAACAATAGAAATCCTTCCAACCAAAAAGAAATGGGCAAACAAACAAGTAACCATTGGTTTGGTTTGGAAAAAACCCTAGACAAGCAGTCTGTGCAAGTAGGACAAAGCAGTTCCGGTGCAATGTTAGACAAGCAGTCTTGCAAGTAGAAGCAGTCCAGGCAAGTAGAAAGCAGTCACATGCAAGTAGACAAGCAGTCTATAAAGTAGGCCAAGCAGTCTTGCAAGTAGACCAAGCAGTCCTTGCAAGTAGACAAGCAGTCCTTGCAAGTAGACAAGCAGTTCCTTGCAGGAGGACAAGCAGTCCATTGAAAGTAGCAATCTTTGAAATGTCTTCCGTAGGTTGTTTCGAACATCTGATCAAGTGCAAATTGAGAGAGATTTGTATTCTCAAAAAATTCCTCTGTGACCCTTTTATAGAGGGAGGGGCCAATTTTCATTATAATAAATTGTTCCTCGTGAATTTAACTTACCTTTACCCCATACCCCATTTATGAAGTTTTAACGCTGAATTTTAATCAATTGATTAAAGGGATAGCAAGCGATAATGGAGGAGAATAAAAAAATGTGGAACTGCAGTTTTTAACTTATAAATAGAGATAAGGTTGGGTACAATTCCATATAACTGTTTTTAAATGTAGAAAACAAACCACCAAATAATGACAAAATGAAGAGTATTTGAGGAAAATTTGGTCATACCGTCTCCCGCAAAATAGACATTACAGCGACGGTCGTCTCAAAATCTGCACTAAACAGCTGATTGTGGGGTGACAACAGTACAGAATGACACAAGATCAATAATGTTTGTGTTTGAGTCAACTGTATTGATCAGGTAACAAAATAATGCTGATGAAAATCTGTGATATTTCACTGGGAAAGGCTTTTTTGATAGCCACGATCGGAATTTTATAATACGCCACGTATTATAGAAATTACAGAATTCGAGAATCAGATAAAAAGGACTGCCCTTGCCTTTAATACACGGATTTAAAGCCAGCCACTTGCCGGTTATATTCGCATAATCCATGCCAGTAACAAAAATAAATAAATATGAATTGGACGATTTTTCGATGTTAGTTTCGGTTTTTTAACAAATCGCTGCTAATCACTTTAAAAGAGCTGAAAAAAATATTTTTTTAAGCCCCCCATGGAATTGTAATATTTGGCTTGCCCAAAACAGAGAAGGCACATTTTTACTCATAACATCCCAAACCTAAACACCTTTAAAATGGAGAAAAATAGTACTTAGACTTTCTTTCAACACCTTTAAAAATTTTGACTACTTCTGGAAACCGGGTTGTGTCCTGGAGATGAGGCTATTCGTGATCAGGCCATGGACTCTTTTTCGACATTTAAAAGTCATGGCATAATGGCCAAAATTTCTTCAATAGGAATTTACAACAGAAGAAGTGAAAATGGGCAAAAGGTTTTTCACTGCCTTTAAAAATGTATATAATTTTGGAAAGGGAGTGTCTGGCTGTGCAAGAACATTTCATTTGTATTACATTATTTTACATAGATGCTTTGAATTTTTATCCAAAATTTTTTTTGAAAATTGAATTCATATATGTCCTCCAATTCAGGAGTCATTTTCTCAGTGTGTATGTGCTGTGTTTGAATTAAAAGGATTTTCTGCATGTATTCTTTAGGAGAAACAAGCCATGGGTGTACTTTGTATGTAACATTGTACTTTCTCTCGCAGGCTTTGTTGGATTGTGGGCAGGTCATTATTATGTCACCATATGGACCAATGTGTCAATAGGTGTTTTAATGACGGTGTACATTATCTAAGCATGGATGTGAATGGAAAAGTGCAGTGTAAAGTGAAAATGACGATTTGTAAGGAATGGATTTTTCCTGGAACAAATCTTTAAAGTCTATACCTTGCATATGCTTGGGGTGATATCTCATTCTGGGGTCAGTGCTGGTCCGTTTTATCTTCTTGTTTTTGTGTTTTTTGGTCTGCCGGTGATGTCATTTGTGGTTCCATTTGAAACTAAATCACTTAAAATAAAACAGGCTTGTAGCAGACAACATGAGGGCACTATAGAGTCGAAGACCTTTTTATAACGTAAGTTCTAAATGAGAGACATAAACAATTTTGATAAGTTCTGTGTAATAAAGTTGAAACAAATCATAATATTTCGATCAGTAAGATGGGAGTCAAAAAGAAGTGACGTGATTCATTGTGTTTTATCAAAAACATATGAGCTTATTTAAAAGTTTACATATCGAAAAAGCATGTTTTTCCGCGTAATTTAGAAAAAAAGAACCACCCGAATTCATCATTCCTAACCCTTGTTATGCTTGTTCTGCGAAAGAACCCATTTCATGCAGCTGTCCACGGAATGCGAATCATTGAAAATGTGGGAGTACCTGGGAGTGGGAAATGACTGGGTCATTGAAAGTAAAATAAGTTTAAACCCTGCAAGTTTCAAACCAGATTAGCATGGTCTACAACAAAAACATAATGAAGAAAAGAACAAATCTGAAGGTTATTTTCAAAACTTGGTTGCTTGCGGGAACTTGCAAGGACAAACGTCTCTAAACCTCAACGGGAGAATGGGTCGCAAAGGAAGTAATATAAAGGTTTGTGTACAGTTTGGATATGGTGGAGGGGCTCGTAGCTGATACTTATGACCTTCCCCAAAATGCCAAGTTTAGTTTTGAAAGTAACCTTCAGATTGTTATTTGTTCCATTATTGATTTTGTGCAGACCACGCTAATCTGTTTTTGAAACTCGCGGGTTTACATCTCATTTACGTTTCAAGGACCCCAGTCAATTCCCAGGTACTCACACATATTCAAAAGCATTAGCATTCCGTGGAAGCTGGATAAATGGGGTTCTTTAGGCAGAGAACAGGCATTAAAAATGGTTAGGAATGATGAATTTTGGTGGTTTTTTTTTAGAATGGCGGGGCAAGGACACGATGTTTGTTCGAATGTGCATAAAACTTGTTTTATCACGCTCAATTAGTTTTTTGATAAATAAAAAAAATAATCTATCACGCCTATTTTGTGACTCACACTGCTACTAAACCATTTGAGTGCATGGTAATTTGTTTGGTATGCCATATTGTAGAATTTCTGAGGGACTTTTTGGTGGTAACTTGTGGTAATTCAATTTTATCATTATTTTGAAGTGGGGGCGGGGAAGTCAGTGCATGCACATCTCAAGACGCTTTGCTAAAAAAATATAGCCTTCCTTCTATCCACTTTTCATGTTGTTGAAGAGGTTATGGTCCTAATACTCTATCCAAGAAAGTTGAGATTTTAATAAGTAAAGTCAAGAAGCTTGTAGTAGTTGAATCCATTGTAAGGTCATTCCGATATAGTTGGCTCACTTGCTACACTGGCTTGCCCGTCTACAAGTCAATGTGATTATGTGATTAATCTAAAGCCGGTAATAAAATAACCACGGCGAGACGCCGAGCTTGCTCTTGCTTCAATGTGGGTAAATTGGAATTGTTTTTTAAAAGCCTGTAGTCAATTGGATAGTAATAGCGAGAGATTGGGCTATCAATGGATTCTGTAGTTCACTGCAGGGTAGGTAGTCGTAGTGGCATTGCCGTATCATGTTACTTAATTGCTGTGTGGTCTTGACCACTGTCTGTTAAATAGGAAAATGTTGACCATCATGTGTCTGTGTCTTGAGTATTTGATGTTATGATTTTAGCTACAAAGACAAATGAATAGTTATAGTTGAATGTCCTGGTGTGAGGGTTTCCCACAATCTTTTTGTAATTCCAATTTTAAATGTTTAAATTGGCAGATTGTAATAATCATTATTACTCATTGTCCACTGAATAACAACCTTAGTTCAGATGGTTCATGAAACTCTGAGGTTTTGAAACTCATGGAGGGGAAGATGAAATCTGAGTACTTTATTGCAGTTTGTGTCCCAACCTGGGCTGAAACTCCAAAATTAATTCTCACGGAATGAACCTTGTTTGAACCGGTCTGTCACCTTTGTGGTTGTATATCACTGAGTATGCGTCTATGATATTCATGTAATATACCATTTGTTGATTCAAATTATGGTAAACTTAAAATTTAGCCTACAAATACCCTGGATGTCTTTAGCCTCTTATTAATGCTTTGTGGTATTTATTTTTTGTGTCAATATATCTCTATTCTTTTCCAATGGCCTAACGATATTTGCTAGCATGGAAGAACATGTCCATCTTTTTCAGAAAATGTGCATTATATCAATTTAAATAATTAAAGTAAATTTTAATTGCAGATAGACTAAACATCAGTCATTCCTCCACCAACCAAATAGTAAGACTATACAGATACGAAAAAACCCCTGTATTTTTTTTATGGTGGTATTAATGCAAAGGGCAGGTCTGTCCACATCACTGGTCTCACCTCTCCGGGTAATGTACGCATTAAGTTACAGGTGTCATGTGTTGGTAAGGCTAGTTTGTATGCACTCCCTGTTCATGCTCCTGCTTCGTTTACAACCAGAGAGGAAAAAATGAAGGAGAATACCACCTTCTCAGACTCATTGTGGAAGATAAAGGGCAATCTTGAAGATGTAATATTTTTGAAAATTTTATGGTACAAGATGTTTGAAATTAGTAGGTGAGAAGAAGGAAAAGTACTTGAAAACTTTCAAGGGGGTTGTTATGGTTATTGCATTATTCATTGAGAGGCTTTGCTGTGAGAAGGAGCTAGAGAATAAACTTGTGAATTTTGGACCTAGCCATGTGTTTCTTTCTGAACTTCAAGTTGTATAGATTAATAAATGAGAGCTTCCAGGGATTTAACAATGTTTTTGCATACCAATCAGCAAAAAAATCAAATAACAACAATGGTGCAGGTTTTTAATTAGCAAGTGAAAGAATTATTTATAATATTGCAAAACAAAAGCCACTCAATGGTATGGCCAAAAAGTGCTTTTGAAAAGCAACAACCCGTCACTTGCCGATAGTAATAGAGCTAATACACTTGGTGTTAGCATATTGCCAACAGAGCCCCATCAGGGATGTTAGTGCCTCATTTTACCAAAATGTGTTCCATTGCAATTTAGATCAAATGACAATATACAGTACAGAATCAACCAATTAGGTGAGCTCAATAAGTTTTGCGGTGCATGATATCCTAAAATGGGCACCACGATCGAACTTCGTGGGTTAAACAAGTGTTATTGTGCTATTATTGGGTATACCAAAATGTCCACCAGTTGTTTCATTCACTCATCAAAATATACGTTACTTGTTGGTAGCCACTCCATTGTATAGAATCAATGGCCGGAACGTCACCAGCCAAATACTAATATTCCCTAGATCGACAGCAACAATGTCGGGCCCATGGCGCTAAAATAAGTGATATTATTATAAAAAACACGAAAAAATGGGAAGTGTACTGGGAGCATTATATAGGTTTTTAAATGTCCGTGGATTCCAATATGTTGATGAGGTCAAAGGTTCATGTGCAAGGTCAAAGGTCATCAGACATGTCAAAGGTCAATGTGACAAGGTCAAAGGTCAGTGACAGGTCAAAGGTCATGTGAGGTCAATTGTAAAATGGACTGGGGCGGCCCACAGCTATATTTCTTTAATATAGCGAGCGTGAATGCCGAGAACCGCAAATCTAGTTGTTTTCATAACATCAAAATAAACGTGTCCTAGTCTTACAATTTCATGAAAAAATATAAACTTCTCTGATTCACCTCTAAATTTTGAAGAGTAAAGTAAAGTTAGGGATTTGCAACAGCCAAGTATGAACCATTTACCAACCCTAAGATCTATTTTAAAGTTATTTCATTTAGATAAAAAGTGAATTCTAATTCTGTAGAATTTTCAAAAAATATGAAAAGGAGATTGTGAAAACTAATTACCAAGAAACACCCGCAGGGGGCAAGACCTAAATAATTCATGGTCTCAAGAAAAGTAAATATTGGTGACAATATCTGAAATTAAGATACAGGTAACAAAATTTGCATCAAACATGTGTTGCCTCTGTAGTAAACATCAAATTAAGACTCTCTCAGGAACATGGATACAAATAGCCCCAATGTAATATGTGCGTTCTTAACTACAGAGCTACTTTACAATTCTCAATTTGTAAGTAAAGTACAGAAAATTCAGTTTGAAAGCTTTCCAAGAATTAAACAAAGACCGTAAGATATTATACATTCATGTACTTTGTAGTGCTATACATAGTGTCATTATATATGAACATAATAGCTCATTTGCATATTTTCACGAAAATTCATTAATCCGCTCTACAGACTAAACCGAATAGTCAATGAAACTCTAATACAAGCATGGTGATAGAAACACGATGAGGTCATATGTTATATACTTTTTGAACAGGTTATGAATATGAATTAACTCATTGCATATTTTCAAGAAAATTAATTTAATCCACTCTACTGACTAACCCAAATAGTCAATGGACTTCTAACATGGCACGGTGTTTTTTTTTCCCCAATTTAAGTGGTGCCTGTTCGCTACTTGATATGAGAGCCTGACCTCCTAGTAAAATCCCACAACCAGGTTTCTAGAAAAAAAAACTTGTTTGTCTTTAATGCTAGATGTGATACAAACTGCAACAGCAATGCCTTAACAGGCTTTCGTGATCCACGCTTCGTCCCCCACTTACCTAAAAAAGTTGAGATTTTTAATATCATCTGAAACGTTAGCCTTAGTAATCCATGAGTACCAAATCCGGTGTATCTGTATTGAAATTGCAATTGTATTTCTGTCAGAAACGGAGAGAAATTAAAGCACAGTAGCTATGGATGCAGGAAACAAGGAATTGCTAGTAACACAAAACCGCAAGATGGGATCAACTAGTATGTCTGAATAAGCTTTTCTAAAGGATATCTAGTGAACCATGAATAAAAGCAGAATGTGCTGGAATCACGAAATGCACTTAATTAGATGGCTATACTAATATTATTTTAGGTTTAATAAACATAAAAATCAAAGTTTTTTTTTTTGATCTATATTCTTCAGAAAGAAATGCATGCGAGGCTGAAATTTAGGACAACAATGAGAAAAGTATGGTCTTTCTTATAGTATAAAAATCAAAATAACCATACAGGGGAAATAAAGAGAGTATTCGAATGATAATTGGAACTCACCTTTAACCAGTTAATGGAAAGGCATCTAATCTCAAGAAAGGCTCAGATTAATTGCAGACAGAGTAGGAAAAGGAAACATTTCTTGTGAAAATTTCACAAAACGTGGCAAGCAAGATGTTGTTGCAACACAACAAACTCCTAGTGTCATATGTTGTCAACTAAGCCAGAAAAAGTAATCCAACCTTTCAACATTTGATATGCATTGATTTAGCGTTTGAAACCTCTCTGTGTTAACTAAATAAAGGTTCTCCCCCTGGTCAGAATTTGATATTTGTATAGACGTGGCAGGAGTTCTCCAATTTCTTGTGGTGAAACTATTCTCTAACACCGGGTTCTAAAGAGTGTCAAGTACTACTAAATTCTGTGGTTGTAATCCTCCATTAAAAAAATCACCACCCAATTCTGAAGATTTTCCCATTGTCCATCAGTAGACCGCACGGACATGCCATGTTTCCATGTTCCAGGGTTTCAATGCACTTAAAAAAGTGTATGCCACTAATGAGAATGTCCCTCTTTACTCCCCGGCACTTTGGCAGAACATGACTTTTGCCATAGCCGATTCGTCATCAGTGTCGACGTGCCAAATATCAGTAATTGTCAGTGTCCGTCAGTAGTGACCATCTCCAAAACTACTTCTGGGATCCTCTGGAGCCCTATTATTCCACCTGATAAATAATTCATGAGTAAGCAAAGTGCTTCCCTTTCATTGGTCAATTTGAGCCGGACACCGGGATGATAAATGAGCTAATTATGATTTGAGCTATTCCCATCGGTATTTTTTTACTACTTTCCCTATATCGGTCGACCCAAGGCAAAGTATCTATTTACATTTGTCACGCATGTAGTTATGATGTTCTCCTAAAAAAAGGAACTTCCTCCTCCGTTCCTCATCTTCCTCCGTGTAACAACAACAACACAAAAGGCCGCTGCCAGTAATTCGTCACGTCTGTGACAGACGACGAAGTGCTGTGTTAATAACAAAATAAAAATGCAACAACACACACTATGTTGTTGTTCCTGAAGCGCTGTGAGACAAATCTTGTCAGACTACTGTACGGAAAGGAATCGTTCTCTCCGCGGAAGCTGACGTGCTAAATTGTGCCGACTTGGACGAGTTGTTGGGGTGATTTTCCGCGCCGGAGGTTCGCGTAAACGGATGGCTATTTCTTGCACAAGAAAAGCTTACACAGTTACAGTAAACACGATATGGTCTCCAAAGGCACTCTGAAAATACCATTATCTCAAAATATTTATAAGTGTAATAGAAACAAATACTATATGCGCGGTACTCTGGTCTACCGGTCCTCCCACCACCCCTCACCCTTCAGTGTTTCGGGGGGTAGCCTGTAGCCAGTACTCGGGGAAAAAGATTGCCCTATTTCCACCTCCAACCACCGTGTAGTATTGTAATACTATTCGTCCCAGGGCCGATTGTCCGGTGGAAATCAGTCTATCCCCAATCGGGGTTTTCTAAGGAGATGTAATCGCTGAGGTAAGCTAGTTAACTAAGAAGAAAAGCTACCCTACAAGGGTGTTTGGTTCTGGTTCTGGGAGTGCTAATGGCAGACCAGCCAGCACTGTTTTCTAAGCAATGCTTCCCTTGGCGTGGTGGGCGTGGTTACCCAAGGCTAGAGCCACCACCCGAAACAACAACACCGAAACAGTGGATGGGCAATCAGGAAAGGGCAACTGGTCAATTATTTTGCTCCACTAAATCCCCATCTATATGGCTGCAGTGTTGCTGTGACTGTGAATTAATCAGCCCCTTAAAATTTGATTTGCTACTTACTACTTTGGTGCCCATGTGTGAGTGTACAGTGTAAAGAAACATACCCCAAATGGCCTGCTTGTCCATAGATCCTGCGGTATAGTGGGGATTACCAGGATATGATTTTCTGAGACACTCTGTAACATATCGCTTACTGATTGATCTGCACAGGCGCCTGAGTATTTACGACATTAAAATGGACTCCCTCCTTTGAAGTTATTTGCTTTTCCTTTGTCTACTTATTTAATCTCAAACCCCACAGACAATTGCTAACAGTGGTGTGTCACCCATGAGTACCTCAGGTTCAAGACAGTATTTTTTGCTCACTCCAAGTATAATGGGATGGTTCAAAATACTACCCAGTTCTATGCAATAAATGGGGCACTGATTTGGTTTTCCTGCTTTCCAACAAATGACAAAGAGGCATCCAGATTAAAATGAAAAAAGAATGGGAGCGGATTCAGGTCAGACGTAACCGGAATGGGAATACCTGCAACGGGGTGCACATTATTTGTGATAACAACAGGTACTGTGGTTTTCCGTGTGCTTTTAGGCAAAGAAAAAGTCAAGTTTAGTAGTTTGAATCATTACTGAGGGTTTTGTGATGGTTCTAAATTAAAGGGGCAGTTTGTGATCCACACACTCGTTTGCGTTTTCCCCCGACTTAAGAAAAAAAAAAAAAGGAGATTTTATATCAGCTGAACCGTCAGCCTTAATAATCCCTGTGTACCTATCTTACATGCAATTCGGGTCCGTATCGTGGAGAAAATTTTGCAATTTTGTATTTTCTGTGCCCAAATGGACAAGAAATTCACAAGTACTGTGACCTATGGGACCGTGGGAAACAAGCCATTGCTCATACACAAAAACTGCAGATCGGGAATGAACCTCAATATTATGAATCAGCTTTTCTCAAGATAATCTTGTGAACATGGGTTAAAACAAGGTGCCCTGGAATCACGAAATGCACCTTTAAAAGGTATAAACTGTCCATGTTGATATTATTCTTGAGTGTGTATGGAAGGGACCTAGAAGGACTGGAGATGAAGATACGTGGGAGAGAGGTGGAGTGGAGAAACGGGGATAGCGGGAACTCGTAAGTGGACTGGGGTAAGGAAGTGAGGAGAGGGAAGAAGGTGAGAGAAAATGTTGCTATACAAAGTATAGTAGTGTGACTTCTGTCAGTTATCAAGAAATAACGATTTTTCTTTTCAAATGGATTTGCACAAAATTTTTTGCCTATTTGACATCTAGTTTATATGTCTTTCTATGGAGAACGAGCATGTAGAGGGCACTCTAACGTACAGATCATGACCTTTGTAGACTTATATGTCAAAATTCCTGCAATGGATTTTTCTTATTTTCCAGAGGCAAAGCTTCTTGCTGTCCCGACTTGATCTGTTGTCCAAATTGTGTCACCATTGGGCTTAAAATTGTTGGAAAATAAAAGACCAATTTGCGCATGGGGTCAAACAAGCTGTGTGTACGGCATATTTTTAGCTTTTATATGAAATTGGTGTGAAGATATATCTTTGTATCTCATTAGTATCCTTACTTAAGGATCGAGAGAGAGAGAGAGCAAATCTGCAGAACAGGATATACTAATAACAATGGACAAAAACACAGCCTTAAGGCCCACTGAAGTCCAACCCCGGACTGTACAGATCTTTTTAGAAGAAATAACACGGTGGCAATTTAGAGAAAATTTAACCACAAAAAAGCGAAGCAGATTTCAGTAACCTTGAACTACTTTTAACATGCTTCTCACAACCAACTGAAGATCTCATTGACCTCAGTCATATAGCTCTGATGCAAATTGCCTCTGGTATCAAGGTTATATAGACCAGTGATACAATTCTTATTGTGCCACATACATGCAATGGACTGGAAACCAAACCAACTAAATTAAAAGAATGGTTGGTTGATTTAGAGAGAGTAACTTACCTTGAATGATTTTATTCACATTATGATTTTACAGAAATGTTACTTTATCGGATCATATCACATTCTTTGTAATCAAGGGCAGTGGAACAGTTTTTAAAGTGGGTGTGGCAAATTGTGAGAGTCCTAAGTCTAAATCATTGCTAGTTGAAGGATCTACCTTGATTTGGCGTATACGTCATGTGAGTGTAACAAGGGTGTAAGTGCAATAGCTGCCATTTGTCAGAAATTCCCAATAAACATATATTAATAACCAAAGTCTTTGGTCAGTTGCTCTTGACTATTGCTTGAAGAGCCATTTCAAAGCCACTGACTCAAGGAAGATAAATTGAGTTATCCTAATACATGCAGCACACAGAGTATCACATGGCTGCCATTACAACCTTCTCCAACAAACAGCACACTAGAAAGCCTAGTAGAGGTACATCACGGCAATCTTGAAGGCTCCTTCATGTTTTTTCCTTCCTCAAAGTCTAAGGTTTGGTCCATAAGTAGAATGCTCCCATGCAGCCTGAAGATGGCAAGCTTTGCAGGTTTGGAGATGCCAGATTTCCAGAGTGGTGGAGCTTGTTATAGGATCCTTGCTTGCCCTTGGCAAAGCAACAGTAGCCAAGAATCAAATTATTCTCAGCTAGAGAGTTGTAGACACTTATGTGACATTGGTTAGATATGAGAGTCAAAAAACAAAAACCCTCTGGGGAGATATAGTAGAGATTGCAATGTTGTTGGCGAGGTGAAAATGGTTAGTTCACCTAGTTCAGCTTTACAACCTCGCATTTGGCATAAGTGCCCAAGGATTACCAAAGTTTCAGTGTTAATGAAAGTCCAACTTTTACCCAAAACAAAATGTGTTATCCTGCTCCATTACATACCCCATACAAATCAAAGATGAGTGCCCCCAGGACATACCACCCTGGGGACATTCCAACCCAAAAGCTACGCTGAAGCCTACCACAAACCCTGTACCATTAAAGAAAGAGTTCAAAAATTTGAATTTTGCAAGAATAGCTTAAAAGTGCAAGGAAAATCTGTAAATTCTCATAAGTTATTTTGGCAAACTGAAAAATTATAGACAAATGAAGGAAACAGCACTGTTCAAAGTTATGTCACCATTCAATTAATTGTGCAGTAATGTTCCGTAGGAAGGTACTGAGTAAATGTCCGAGTTGTACTTATAGGTGCTTGAGTCTTATCACTTGAAGGTATGTTAGGATACCTTACTTGTTACAGAATGCACAAATATGATTTTTGACGATTATTTTCAATTTTCTGATTTAGCAAAATCACTGATGATAAAATAATGTAGCACACAGAATCATTGCTGAATTCTGTTCTGACTTTAGAATGAATATGATGTGGTTGACAAAAGCAGGGCCATCCCCAGAGTGTGAGTGTTACACCCCCATTTACAAAATTATGTTGGCAAAATGTTCATTTGTCGGCATTAAGATCGGCAAATGGACATTTTTGAGGGCTGATTTTCAAAGCGAACTCTCCCATATTTGTTGTTGTTGCAGAGCAGAATGACTTGAATGACTGATGAGGCATGAGGTGCCGCGGTAAGGTCAATCAGGGCCCCCCCCCCGCACCCCCCACCCCCCCCCCCCCCCCCCACCCCCCACCCCCCCAAAACCCCACCCCATTAAGAATTTCGAAGCCGAGTGAAAAATAATTCCTAATCCGGACACTGGTTTTGTCGGCAACGAGATTCAACCCCACCCCCACTGTCAAAATCGCGGCTGAGACACCCTTGACGATATGTTCCAAATAAAACTTAGAACAACTATGACAGTAAGAACAATCAATGGACCTTCTAATACTATGGTCATCAATAAGACAATAAAGAGCTATTAATAATTGCAACAAATTAATAACTAGCCATAGGTCAAATGATTTGACCAGGCTCTTAAAAAAAACATTCTGCTTTCAATATTTGCTAGAGACCCACCAGTCAAAACAACTTCGCATCAATCCCACATAGTGCTCATTAAACTTACGGGCAACAGGCTTACACTTACGTCATGCCGCCTTCTGTCGTAACAATCCAATTGAATGCAACAATTCGCCTGATTGCACCCTGTCTGCACCCCACGCATGACGAGTGGCGCAAAAAATCTTATAGCATCAAATGTGAGACAATTGAGACATCGGTGAATATCCCCATGAATTGGGGTGTGATGCCATCACGATTACCCCAGGGATTCATAAATTAGGGTTTTTATCTAATCGAGGGACAGTTGCCGTGGTTATGATGATGATGCTGTCATAATAGTGTATGTCTTGTTGGTCAGAGAAGGGAGAGATATGGTATGGTTGGTAATTTTTAGGAAGTTTGTTTTTATTAAAATAACCATAGTTTTTATCAAAACACACATACACACACCACACAGAAAGCCAATACACATATCTTTTTTTCCAAATGGGAGTTCTGGTTTTTGTAACTTTGTTTGGAGGGCGAGTGGTGTAGCGGTCAAGTCGACCAACTTTCACCAATGCGGTACGGGTTCAATTTCCTGGTCGAGCCAGTGTCGTATGTGAATTAGGTTGCCGATCGATACTGTACTCGAGGTTTTCTCAGTGCACTTGTTTTCCTCACTGCATTTAAAATCGGACTTCTTCCCATAAAATCTTTCCCCGCTGTTCTGGAGGCCTCCCTTGAATAATTGCATATAGCAATATTGGGTCTGCCGACAAATGCGAATGTTATAATAAATAAATTAAAATAAAAATAAAAACTCTAGTAAAAAAAACCCAAACATCAAACCAGAACACCCCACAATGTCAAAATAACTCCACCAGTGTCTTATTTCTACCTAAAACAATCCCACAATGTCATCTAGAAGTACACACACACAACACCACACACACACACACACAGCCATCATGATTAAATTATAAACATAGTTCTTGACTTGACTGGATTATGTTATTGTAAGGTTAGGGTGATAGCTGGTGTGAATGACGATCGCTAACCCTGTCCTAAACCTTAACATTGTTTGAAGCCATCAGGATTAAGGGCCATGGTCCAATTACTTGTCATGCTTGTCATCACTAGTCCAATGCCCCAGATTTTCAGGAAGTGGACAAAAAATTTTGGTACGGAAGAAAGCTAACTATTTTCTCATTTACAACTGTGAAATCTAAGGGCTACTTTTGTATACTTAAATTGGGTCTTCACCTTTAAGCAATATACTAACTACTAGTGTGCCTAGAAACACAAGCAGAAAGAAGCAAAGGAAAAGAGGATATCGCGTAAATGCACATAACACACAAACTTGCATAAGACTCACTCATTCACACTCTTTTCTATTGAATGCTGCCCTCTAGTGTTACAGAAACAGTGACTTCATATGCACAATTCAGAACAAGAACATGGCACCCAGAGGTGCTTTACAGTAATGATTTTTGTTAGACCTAGATCTAGGGCTGCTTATGGTTAAAGTATCAACTGAGCTGCTGACGCGCTCGCTTGTGAAGCCTTCCTGGTTCAGTACTGAGATGGGATATTCGAGAGGTACAGCCAGTACTATAATGTATGAAAACTCTCATCATGTGATTGTGTTATTGTTGGGGCTATAGCAGTGAATTTTTATTTAAATACACTGGCACAAAAGTATCTCGGCTTTTTTTCAATCAGTACTGTGCACCAAAGCAGGCATTTTGAAAGTTTTCGAAATAACATTTGGGTGCTAGGTCTTGTCTTCATTTAACACCTGCTTGTAAAAAAAACGGGTAAAATGCTGAGATACGGTGCCCGAAAGACGCAAACCCCCCAAACCACAAAGTTGCAGTTTTTTTTATTTTTCAATGGTCACTGTGTGGTACAACGCAATAACAGTGTGTATTGATTTTACACCAGGGTTTTGACGATCTGAATGGCGAGAAAGCTACTCCTGCAATATTGATGTGGTCCGCGTGTTCGTTTCCAGTACCTTGCAATGCCCATTGAAAAAATCAACCCAACTGCAACAAAAAACAAGAGGTGCTTTAGAGTAACTGATAATACCTCCTCTGTGTTATTGGTGAGGCTCTAGCAGTAAGATTAAATCAGGGGTGACACTTAGCGCCTGTCGTCTTTTGCTCTTTACCCCAATTGGCATGCAAAATATCGAAAGTTCGTGCATACCAACAAATTTATGGCCTCTGTATTTATTAACATCACGGTATAGAGTTACGTGTTCAACCTTTTGTAACCATGATAGTATTTGAAACGTCGCATTGCAAGCCGGCGATAAATAAGCGCCCTCGCTCCCACCAGTTCCACACACAGTTTAGGGTTTCTACATTGAATGTTTCACAATGTTCATCTTTTGTTTTTTCTAATGCGCCTATTTTCAGTTATTTTCAAGGTCGAATTTGGGTATGTTAGTATAAAAATTTAGCTCCTTAATGTTCTCTTCGGTTTATTGAATCTATTTTTATGATCAAGGTATATTTTTGCTCAGCCCTTGGAGTCGACCCATCGGGTTCCTTCAATTGAATCCTTGGACATGTTTAGAGTTGCCCTACGATATTGTTTCGTGTAAAGAACTTACATTAAACCTGTATATTCTATATTATCGCAATTCAGAATTCACAGCTTTCAATATTAAAACCCCAATTTTAGCGTTTTAATTCCAATGTCACAAGATTATCGCCTATCCCCCGAGTTTTGCCTACTTTTCAGTGCTGTGTCTCACCCTTAAATCTACCCGATCGTTATAGCGCCCCCTGTATCCAAGGCCCAGGGACCACTGTTCGTCCACAGTGTCATCTCGCGTATTTTCAATCCTCCTTGATTAATATTATACATCATATACCCTTCATTTCTAACATATTCAAGCAGTACAATATTTACCAAAAAACTACTGTTACATAACATGCAATTGCCAAAATGCACTGGGAATAGTTTTTAAAAATGCAGTGATAATAGTCTGTGTTCATTGGTCTGCTTGCATTGAAATAGTAGAATGGAATGTAGGGATTACTTTGGTGTTTTGTTTATCTGTATGTGGTTAAAATGTTACACCTGCCTTAACATCGACAAACATCGATACTCCAATTTGTAGACATAAATTATTGAATAAGGTTGCAGTGGTGCTGTTCGACTCTTACTGACGTCACACTGCTTATAGAATTCCCAAAGAGTCGATGTATTGATACGGGATTTCCCTAGTTTTAAAGCAGCTTATTGGTTTAAAACACCATCTGTAAAATCATAACGGATTTTTAATTTACGATAGCCTCTACTTTCAATGCATCAAATTGCTTTATTCTGTCACAATATCGGTACAACTTTTTCGTCGCCAGTTCCTACATTTTTTGGTCACCGTTTGTCTTCAAATCTGCCAGTTGCTTTTTTTGTCCCCGCCGAACGAAAGGGGACTATGAAATGGGCTTCCGTCCTTCCGTTTGTCCGTTCGTCGCTTCTGTGAGAAGAAAAAGAACAATGTTACCCTGGAATTCCGTGATAAGTGTTAACCCTGTATGCTGTCTCTTTGAAACACGATATATCGGGCACACAAAACTCCTATTCCTTCGCTCATGGAAGTGCACTCATGGCATGCATCGTTTCGCAATTTGAAAGTGCGATATACGTCTTAGGTATGCAAATGAGCTAGTAAATATGCAAGAGTAATGTATCACTGAACGGTACTAGATATGCAAACTTCTTTGTCCGCATGGACAGTACATCTTGGCCATGCATTGGTTTTCGCACTTTGAAAGTGCATGCTATGCGGCTTAGGATGCAAATGAAGCGAATTAATAGCAGAATTACGTCATCTCTGAAACGGTACATCACATATGCAAATTCTTTTGCCGCATGATATTTTGGCATGCCTTGTTTTTGCACTTTGAAGTGCCATGATATCTAATGAGGGACATGACATCACTGTTGTAAATAAATAATAAATAATTAACCTAGTAAAAAAACCCTCAAATCAATACCAGAATCACCCCACAATGTCCATATCCCTCCACAAGTGTCTTAGTTTCTACTATAAACAACCCACCACACATGTCACTCTATAAGTACACACACACACACCACCACACACACACACAGCATCATGCATAAATTAGCACATAGTTCTTGACTTGACTGGATTATGTTATTGTAAGTTATGGTGATAGCTGGTGATATGCTATCGCTAACCCTGTCCTAAACCTTACATGGTTTGAAGCCATCAGATTAAGGGCCATTGTCCCATTCTAATAGCTTCATCCCTAGAACCCCAGATTTTAGCAGACAGTGGTTTCCAAAATTTTGGTACGGAAGAAACCTACGATGTTTCCTCTTACACTGTGCATCTAATGGCTACTTGTCAACTTAAATTGGGTCTTCACCTTTAAGCAATATATACTAACTACTAGTGTGCCTAGAAACACAAGGCAAGAGCAAAGGAAAAGAGGTATATCTCAGTAAATCACATACACACAAACTTGCATAAAACTCACTCATTCACACTCTTTTCTATTGAATGCTGCCCTCTGGTTACAGAAACGAATTGACTTCATCTCCACATTCAGCACAAGACACGTGGCACAAGAGTTTGCTTACAGTAACTGATTAGCCCTAATCTAGGGCGCTCTTATTCGGGTAAAAGTATCAACTGAGCTGCTGACGCGCTCGCTGGTGAAGCCTTCCTGGTCAGTATTGAGAAGGGATATCGATAAGGTACAGGCCGTACTATACTGATAAAACCTCATCTGTGATTGTGTTATTGTTGCGGCTATAGCAGTGAATTTTAATTACACCTGCACAAAAAGTATCTCGGCATTTTTTTTTTCAATCAGTACTGTGCCAAAGTCCAGGCATTTGGAAAGTTTTTCGAATTACATTTTGTGTTGCCTAGGTCTTGCTCTTTCATTTAACACCCCTCGCTTTAAAAAAACGTGTAAAATTGCTGAAGATATAGTGCCCGAAAGACGCAAACCCCAAACCCAAAGTTTCAGTTTTTTTTTATTTTTCAATGGTCACTTGTGTGGTACAACGCAATAACACTTGTGTATTGATTTTACCCAAGAGGTTTTGCACTGAATAGCGAGAAAAAGCTATTGCCAATATTTGATTGGGTCCGCGTGTGCGTGGTCCCAGTACGCGTCTGCAATGCCCTTGCAAAATCCAAACTGCAACAAAACCAAGAGGTCTTTAGAGTAACTTGATACTACCTCCTCTGTGCTCTTCTGTTGAGGCTCTAGCAAGTAAGATCAAATCGGGGTGTTTGACACTTGCGCCTGTCGTCTTTTGCTCCGTTTACCCCTCAATATGGGCTATGGCAAAATACGAAGTTCTTGCATCCAACGGAATTTAAATGGTCCCTCTGTATTTAATTAACATCACGGGTAAGAGTTACGTGTTACGCGTTTGTACCAGATCGTATTGAACTGCCATTGCAAGACTCTGCATAATACCCCTCGATCGCACCAAGGTTTCCACCCCAGTTTCAGGGTTCCTCCTTGAATGTTTCACATGTTAATTATGTTGTTTTCAAGAGCGCTATTTGCCAGTTATTTTCAAGGTCGGAATTTGGTATGTTTTAGTATCAAAATTTAGCTCCTTTAATGTGTCTTTAGGTTTATTGAAATCTATTTTATGAAGCAAGGTTATATATTATTCTACAGCCCTTGGAGTCTACACTTTCGGGTCCCTTCAATTGATACCCTTGGAAATAGTTTTAGTTCCCTACCATTTTTTGTGTAAAGAACTTAATTAACCGTATATGGCTATATTATAGCAATCCAGAAATTCACACTTTCATATCACACCAATTTTAACGTTTTAAGTCCAAATAGTCAACACGATTCTCGCCTATCCCCGAGTTTGCCTGACTTTTCAGTGCTGTGTCTCACCCTTAAAATCTAACCGGGGGGAGTCGTTTTATAGCGCCCCCTGTAATCCAAGGCCCAGGGACCACCGTTTGTCCACGAGTGTCATCTCCTTCTTTAATCCTCCTTGATTATATTATCCCTCTCATATACCCTACATTTTCTGAACATAGTCAAGCCGCATATTTCCAAAAAAACTACTGTTACATAACATGCAATTGCCAAAATGCACTGGGAATTAGTTTTTAGATGCAGTGAGAAGAGTCCTGTGTTCATTGTCCTTGCATTGATAATAAATGGGAATGTAGGGATGAGTTTTGGTGTTTTGTTTATCTCTATGTGGTTAAATGTTACCCTGCACTTACCACTTACACATCTTACGCCAATTTCGAGACAAAAATTCTTCCACAAAGGTATGCCGTGGTGCTGTTCGACTCATTACGTGACGTCACACTTGCTTTATAAAAATTCCCAAAGGTCGACTGTATGATACGGATTTCCCATGTGTTAAAGCTTCTTATTGGTTAAAAACACCATTACCAATCAAACTTCATTTTTACGAGAGCCTCTTACTTTCATGCATCAAATTGCTTTATTCTGTCCAAATTCTTTACACAGTTGCGTCCGAGTTACCTACATTTTTGTGTCACCTGGTTTGCTTCAAATCTGACCAAGTTTACTTGTTTTTGTCCCCGCCGACGAAGGGGACTATGAAATGGGCTTCCGTCCGTCTCGGGTGTCCGTATGTCCGTAATGTCTTGTGAGAAAAATGTTAACCCTGGAATTCCGTGATACAAATGTTAAACCCTGTATGCTGTATCTTTTGAAACCTATATCGGGGCACACAAAATTTCCTTCGCTTCATGACGTTGCTATGGCATCATTTCGTTTCTGCAATTTGAAAGTGCGAATATAGACGTGCTTAGGTATGCAAATGAGCTAATTCAATATGCCTAATTAATGTATCACTGAAACGGTAAATAAGATATTCAAATTCTTTGCCGCCGTGAAGTACATCTTTGGCTGCCTTGTTTTCGCACTTTGAAAGTGCATGATCATATTCGGCTTATTATTCAAATGACAATACATAATGCTAATTAAACTATCCCTGAACGGTACATCAGATATGCCAATTCTTTTGCCGCATGAAGTACATTTGGCAGCATTGTATTTTTTGCACTTTGAAAAGTGGCATGATATATAAATATGTGACCTATGAACATTCACCTTTGTTGACATTCAGGACGCCCTCTGTTTGTTTTTCTGGCAGGCAAAAATATTCACAGTAGTTTCTATGACAGACCACATAAAACCTTCGGTTACTAAATTACTTGCCGAACCTTTCCTGATCTAATTGGTCCATAAAATGCAGCTGGTAGCATGAGCTAGTCTGCTTGATAAGGAAGTTGGTATATTTAATTCGAAACAAAAGGTACAGCAAAAAACGGATTTCCCCATGCAAAGTATCGGTGCTTTTGCCTTCCCCCCTCCATTTTCTCACTTGCACACAGGGGGTGCATAAACATATAACACATGTCACATCACTATAATGCGCTTAGTATGCAAATGACAGCTAATTAAATATGCGCAATTGCTGTATATCTGAAACGGTCCATCGGATGTGCAAAATTCCTTGGCTCCATGAAATGTCTTATGCCAATATCCTTGTGTGAACATGATATGTGCGGTTTAGTTTTGCGCTAGTGTATGCAAATGAGCTAATGAAATATGCGCAATTAATGTTTCGCTGAAATGGTAACATCGATGTGCAAAATTCCTTCGCTACATGAATGCTTTTGCCATACATCTTTTTGTGTGAACGATATGTGGGTTTCTATTTTTTTGTGTGATTACGTTTTTAATAGTTTTCGTGTTGAGTTATTCTTATTTTAGTTATTCTTAATTTATCTTTGGGCGACTTTGGGTGGAGTTTATCGATTATGTTTTTGAAATAAGTTATTTTTTAGGGAATTATGGATGGATTTGTTTTAACTTGTCCCCAATGAACTAAGATCTAAGGGCATCGGAGCCTGTGTGTTAAGTTATGGATGTAGTTCTTGGACGAGTTATGTTTTAATTATCCAAATTTTTAATTTGTGCAGTTAAGTTGCCACTTCCAAATGATCGCGAAATGCGGCGGGGACATATTTTACGCATCGCGTAAATACGAGTTCGCCTTGTTCATGAGTAAAATTGCCCCTCTTTCTTTGATTGGTGTATTTTATAGGAATTTATTTGGGAAATGAGGATTTTTGTGGGTCAACTTGAGTCTCAGCATCAATCTGGTGCATAATTTGACCGGCGTCGGATCAGTACAGGCCGCTTCGCGATCAATATGCATAGATTTACCAGTGCGATTTTGTCACTGGTGTTTCGCATTTGTTGATACGGCCTACCTACCAGGGCCGGGGGTAACCAAGTTGTTGTTAATGAAGTTTAAAAGTGTTTTTAAAGAAAATATGATGATAATCGTAAATATTATTGGGTCAACGTGATGTGACTTGCATTGCATTGCATGTTTACTACCTTGCATGCTTACTACCTTGCATGCTGCACAGGTCGAACACGAGAAAGCAGCCGTGCCGCGGCGATAGTTATGCACACGGCACGCTTACACAAGCTCATTAATTATGCCCGATGCTTGACCTCGCTGATGACCTTTGCTATAAACGGTAATGCGCATGCTCAGATCAGGGTTGAAATCAGTAGACTCAATGGATGATGTTTGTAAGTGCTTAATGGCCTATTAGAGCGGTACGCAAATACACATTGATTGTTTAACTTCATACTCGGTCAGCAGAACCACTGACGCAAAGCTCATATGGGGTGTACACAGATTGACCTCTTAATGATCAACCATGATATTTGACCCCATTCTTAAACTGCAACAGCATATGACATGTGTTCCGGGCATGCTGTACTTTTAAAGCAGCCCAGGGGTACTCAACACAGATGATCATACAGGGACGTGCCACAAACATCGGTCTCATTTCAACATTCTGGTATATCAGTGACCTTTTTTTCTTGCCAATTTTAGTATAGCAATGGTCATTTTTTTCAAAATTGTTCAAATTTGTTAGAAAATTAGGCCAATTTTCTTAATCGAAAGCCAACATTTTCTAAAAATTTTTGGAAAATTAGTCAAATTTCCTCAATCCGAAGCCAAAATTTTTCAAATATGCTTAAAACATAAAAATTTTGAGGGGAAAAATGGCAAATTTGTGTTAAATTTGGCTGAAAATTTGCCTTTCTTGTATAGCTATGGGTCACTTTTTTGGCAAAAATTGGTATAGCTATGGGTCCTACTTCCAGGCTCTCAGATGCACGTCCTTACCCAACCAACTTGAGACCCCCTGTCAGCAGCTCAGAGACCCTTCCCATCATGATCCT
The DNA here is from genome assembly GCA_023653785.1 of Ophioderma brevispina. NCBI lineage: Eukaryota > Metazoa > Echinodermata > Ophiuroidea > Amphilepidida > Ophiodermatidae > Ophioderma > Ophioderma brevispina. The sequence continues at coordinate 27,200 of JAMKCH010032547.1, forward strand.
GCATAGGGGAATTGAACCTTCAGGGCCGCTGTTGGTTAACACCATCCAGACAAAAAGGTCTCAATTTAAACCAATCTACAGTAGAAACATACTTCCCTGTATGTAGCAAATGCATGCAGAGTCGTTTAGCACACATAATCTGTGAATGAACTCTTTCAGTAATTTAGAATTGAAACAAGCATGTTTAACTCTCTATTAGTCACTAATTGGCAAACCACGCACATTCAGATGTGGCATTTCTGGGTCTGCTGTTCAATTTTAATGTTACACTATAATTTGTTTCAAGGATTTCGTCATTACATATTCCCGATGCTGCACTCATTCGTTAGAATGTAAACAGGTAGTAATCCACTAGAAAATTGAAATGAGTGTCCTTGTGTGCTCTAATTGTGTCAGTGCGGTTCATCTCTTTGGATTTGTACTAAATCAATATTTTTTCAGGGAAAAAATATCAGAATTGCAAAGAATTTGTCTAACATGAATTTGTCAATTGTACCTACAATCTTGGAACTAATTCTTGGAACACTATGAATGATTTTTGGAAAACTGTTGCCCTGTCTCCCCCAACCAATGTAGAATGGGATATCAACATCAGCAGTCTTGCCGATTCCCCCAACATTCATTGATGGGGGTAGGGGAAGGGTAAGTTGAAGTGGAAGGTTGGGGCTTTCAGGTGAGTGATAGCAAGAGCTTAACTCAGAACCGAGTGAGCAATGTAGCAAATTGTAATGAGTGTTCCAACTGCAAGTGTTGCAACAGGGTTGAAGCCAGCAGGGTTGTAACAGAGGTCGGTATTTACAGGGGAACTCATAATTTTCCCACTGGTGTACATCACTTTGGCCTGGTGAAAATACGAAGCTTTCAATTTTTTCCCAGCTTGCTTCACTCGCTGGTTGGCTCAATTTTTTTCAACAATGCCTTGAAAATCTAGAGGGGAGGCACTTGAATGCATAGCCAATTTTTGAAGTTGAACATCACACATTCAACTCTTTCGTCCTTCTTTCTGTTTACTTCTCACTCATTCCCTCACTCCTTTACTTTTCCTACTTTCCCATTTTCATGGGCTACCTGGAAGCAGATCAGGACACTACCTGTGGTTGTGGAAGAGCACCACAGACAGTGGGACATCTCTTGATCTGCCCACTGCTGGAGCAACAATGCACAAACAAGGACCTTGCGGAATTCAGTGAAGCAGCCAGACATTGTATCCATCTCAGGCTGGATCATATTTGAGAACCACTGTGTTTGGACACGGTAGGATGTTTTAAGCATATTTCCCAGTCAGACCCATCTAGGGGAAGCAATGTACCCCCTCCCCTCTCCCCCCACCTGTTATGCTAATGGTAGTCAGACATTAAGAGGGCACATGTGGTCCAGTGGATAAAGCGCCCGACTCGCACGCCAAAGGTTGTGAGTTCGAGCCCTGCTGTTGCCAATGTGTTTCGCCCTTGAGTAAGGCACTTTACCTCAATTACTCCTCCCTACCCAGGTGTATAAATGGGTACCGGCATTATTCAATGTCGGGAAGGTAACAGACTCGTTGTAGAGGAGGTGTAGCGAGCCCCCTACAGCAACATTATATGGTGGAGTCTGGCCCAATTGCTTCGAAAGAGAGATGGGCACTCTGTTCCTTTTTTTTGTATACAGGTCCGTCCGTTTACCTTTACCTTAGTCAGACCTCTTATGATAGATTCAATCATACTTCATTGGCAGACATTGGTTGATACTTGCTCTATCATGTAGCAAGCAAGCCAATAAGAGATATTATAAGAAAGTTGGTAGACCTCAGGGGGTTAAATGGGCATTCACCAAAGTTGCTCCGAATGATTTGTACAGAGTCTGTCATATGAGGTTCTTGCCATTTTAGGAAAAAAGGAATGCAGATGAGATTATGAAATTGATTGTGGCAGAACAGGCTGTTTGGGTTTGCAACTTCTTTTTGTCACAACATTGGCAAAAAAAAAAATCGAGATCAGCCTTGCCAAGACACCTCAAAATATGTCTCTTCCAAACCACTGTAGAAAGCATCCTACTATATGGTTGTGAAACCTGGACCATAACTAAGAAACTTGGGAAAATCTCTGGATGGCTGGGATGGCTGCTACACGAGCATGCTTAGATCAGCATTAAATGTGAGTTGGAAGACACGCATTACTAATAAGGAATTGTACGGTGACTTACCACTGATAACAACAAAAATTGCAACAAGGAGACTACAGTTTGCAGGTCATTGCAAAAGAGCCAAAGGGAGGACAGTGTCCGAACTTGTTACATGGAAACCTTTACAAGGAAGGAGAACTAAAGGACGTCTTAGGAAGACATCTGGATCTCCTTCAGGAGGACACTGGCTTCAACGTGGTTGAAATCAAAGCTGCCATGCAGGACCATCAATTCTAGTGAGCTGTCATCAATGCCCGGCAGCAAATGTCAAGGGAGTGAGTGAGTGAGTGGCAATTTTGGGTGTGTGTGATGTTGGAGGATCTTGTAAACTGATTAGGAAGTCATGGATGTCCAGAACAACATGATGATATTTAATTTTGTGAAACATTACCAAACTGTTGCACTGTCTTCTGCACTTAAGAAGTGGTATAGCTTTCAGTTTCTTACAAAGGTTGTGACAGAACTGGTCCATCTGTAATCATGATGGTCATCCAGTAGGAATAAGTGTCTGATCTGATTGGTAGATTATATAGGATGCGGAATTTTCACCCAGTTCTTTTGTGGACTACTATGTTAAATCAATGTCATCATTTGCACTAGTTTACTTGACAAGATGGAGGTCAGGGAATTAGATCAATTCAACCATTTGCACATCTTTAATTGGATCAGGGGGAAAGAGAGCATTGGTAATGACATTTATGGTCTTTAGTCACCCTTGATTTCCAACTTGAGATTTTTA
>JAMKCH010032548.1:0-16060 GCA_023653785.1 Ophioderma brevispina
CCCATTGGGCACCAACGGGAGTGAAAACCCCCTTGGTCACTTAAGTGTTAAACACAATACATGTGTCTTGGTGTACCCGGAAGCCGTAATGCCATCCGATGCAACGATTGCTACTGCATGACTTATGTTGAACAGCGCGGCTTTTTCAAGTCCGGGCTAGCTTTCAGTTTCCTTAATCATAATTATTCCTGATTTGGGTGACCATTATCAAATGAACGATAACATGCGTCAACAATGATTATGTCAATAAATCGATATCAAGCTTTTTATCCGAGAAAAAAAGAACCAAAATGCGTGTCATATGCTTTTGAATACCTATTGATGAATCATGGTAAAGGGTCGGTGTTGTTTTTGTTGTGTGTGTGTGTTTTTAATCCTACATAAATACGATAATTATGTTTAGCTTTAATTGTACCAAAATGCCAAAATAAGGAGTTCTAAAAATGTTGAGAGCGTATTTAGCCTACTGGTTCGGGTATTGTCTTTGGTTGCTGGAAGTCCTAGGTCATTTCCTGACAAGGGCAATTGGTGGGATGGGATTAATTGGGTAACTAAATTCTGTAGTATATACTATTGGTGCATTTCAACATTCACCGGGAGCTGTTCCATATTACGGTGAGTTTGCAATGGCAAAAGCCGGTAGCCATTACATAGTCTTACTTCGTGGACCAGCACTAAGAAGACCTTTCGACGAAGAGCCGTTAGAGATAACTGGATTTATAATCCGAGCTAAGTTCCTCGAGCACTGGGAGCCATACCATTTCGTATCTATAGGTAATGAGTCAAGATTTTTAAAAGGATGCGGTCTTTAACTTTTAGCCGGTTTGTACATTGTTCAGAACAGGCGAAATGTGCTCATATCGGTTGTCAAAAGTGAAAGGCTCGCTGCTGAGATTGAATGGAAGACCACACGACAGAGAATTATTACAGCCAATCTGTGGACCACAAAATATGATTTTGTTTTTCACCAAAAGGTCTGTGGTAGGTGATCCGTCAATCTTGTAGATTCCCTTAAAAGAAACAGAGCGTTGCGATGTTCCTAATGTGTCTTTCATTTGAAATGTTCTATCCAGTGTAACACCAAAATCCTTAGCAGAATCGGCAGTGTTTGATTCTGGCAGAACGATAATAATGCGTTAGACTGGAGGAGGCGATGTTAAGAATGAAAATGCACAATCTCAGTATTCGAATCATTAAGCAAAGCCCATGGTGATGGCCCAAGACCTTACTTCAGAGATAACAACTTTCCAATTGTTAATAGCTTCAGATGATTGGATGCTGCAGTAGTAAATTGCAGTTGTGTGTTCATCTACAATAAAATGCTGTGCATAATTACGCCTTGAGTGCACAATCCACTCAAAGGACCAATATATATATAGGAGGAAATCAAAGGGGGTCCATTGACAGAGACATGTGGGGTACCGCAAGGAAGGATAGGATGTTGAAAGCTATCATTCAAAACAACAGCGTGGATAGTAAGATAATGATTTAAACCAATCGTAAACCACAGTGTCCCCAATGCCGCACCGACTTTGTAGACGATACGAAAGATGGAATGGGATGGTGTAAAATGCGCCGATAATACAAGCAAAATAAAAAACTGCTCCATTTGCCCTCGTCTAACGCCAAAAGAGGTAATTCAACTACACGGAGGCGAGATGCGATAGCTGATTGCATAGCAGAAAAGGCCATTTTTCTGCAGATAGGACTTTTCAGTTGAGGATGAGGACTGTTTTCTCGCGGTAATCTTGGGCATATAAAAACCAAGTTCGCAATGGGCCGATAGTTTTCAGACATTAACACCAGAGCCCCCTGGTTTTGTGATAAAGCGGTTTAACATGGGCCAACTTATAAATTGGTTGGTTGGTCTTTTGCCATAGTAAACGTGCTAATTGTGTTTGGCCAATATACTTTAAGAATCTTCCTGAGGCAGGTATTGATGAAGGTCTGTACTTTCCTGATGGTGTCCACCACGGTCCTCCATGTTGTGCCCCATACAACAAAACTGATTTCACATTTGAGTTAATCAGCCTGACCTTGGTTTTTAAGGTCAGTTCACTAGAATTCCAAATATTTTTTCAGTTGTGAGAATGCTGCCCTTGCCTTGGATAAAATAATTATTTTGAATAGGCAATCAAATTTTTAGAGTGGCACAAGCTGGATTCCTGGAAGCGCGTTGATTCGGAAAGCACAGCGTTATTTGGAAGAAAACTAGGCGGTGTTTTTTTTAAAGCAGTGGTCACGAGATATATATCATATGCATGCCATAGGAACACGTTGCATTGCCGAAGGCAACGCATTGTCGCAATACCATATGAATCTGATTGCTCATCATAGTCGTACACCCTTTACCAGTTTTGTGCTTGAATTGAAAAAAAGTTTATGAAAAATAAAAAAAGTAAAAAAAAACTCTATGATTAATTTTAATTTTAATTCTTTGGGTAACAGATCGTATACAATTTTGACGTCAATTTGATGACCCCTATAAATCATGGAGACCCTTGAAGACATTTTGCCCACTAATTAAGCAAACCAAATACAAAAAATGAAAATAAGGGCGAGTACGAACAATTTGCACCAGGTCACAAAAGGGCACTGAATAGTTTCCACCCCAGGATGACCTTGAACCTTAATAGGGTTGTACACATTTAATTACGTATGGTGGGAACATAGACAAACTATACTTTGTTAATCCTTTATAAACGAGCCAATCAATGGTGTGAATTTACACGTGATTGTACTTTATTCAAAGTTACCCTGTAATATTCTTGTCTCTCATTTACATGTTCCCCATCTTTTATGCATAGGTTGGACCCAAAAATTCCGATTCAGCACTCGTCAACCTATACATCTTAAAACCTACTTCGGGATCCTCGTTTCCTCGTTTCCTAGGATCCTCGTTTACAACCCTACTACCCTTATCGGTCACATCCAAACAGCTAATAAAAGGATTTTTTTTTCGCTTCTGTATTCGTTCTTACAAATCATTCTTTGATTTAGGGAAGCCGTCAAAGTTAATATCCTATTATACAGGTCGTCCCAGAAAAAGGGTTAATTGGCGAATGGTTGTGTTGTATGAATATATTATTTTATTATAAAGTAGAAACAGTAGGCCCTCAAATGACACCTTAATGCCTTTTTTCAGTCAGCCTCATTGAAACAACCTGCCTCATTTTATGATGTCCTTTGCAAAGATATTGGCCAGATTAACTTTTATCAGGGTTAGGTTATGTAATATAAGACTTTATTGAGAAATTCATCGATATGACACCTGGTGACTTTTTCTTAGAAAGTTTGACCAGTCCACCGCGGAACCTTCGGAATACCGAGCCCCGCTTCAACGTGTCGTAGGATCAAAAAGGTGACATGTACAACATAAACCCAAAAAAATTGCAACAGAAGGTTTCTTGACATTTTCTGGTAGTATAAGGTAAGTTTAATAATATATCAAAAGTTGCACAAATCGAGTCTCAAAATGTGCTCAAACTATGACATAAACAAAATGGCTGCCATCTGCATTTTGAACAAACATAAATTTCATACCTTGCTGGCAATACAGAGGCTGTAAAAGGGCAAACAAGATTGGCATTTCCTACTAATTCTAGCATAACAAATCCTTTCAAATGGGTTTTTGAAGCTATGATAATCAACTTCACTCAAAATCCAAATGGCCGCCATCCGCCATGTTGAAAAAATACAAATATTGTATCTCTGGTGCCGGATGGGCCAAAATGACAAACAAGATATCATTTCCTACAATTCTAGCATAACAAATACATTGAAATGGGTTTTATTAAGTTGAGATATCATCTTGGCCTCTAAATCCAATATGGCTGCCATCTGCCATGTCGAAAGTATGAATTTTTCATCACTGATACCAGATGGGCAAAAAATGGAAAAAAGAAGGTGTTATTTTTGATTAATTGAGGTATAAAGGAAATACATTAAGATGGTTGTTTTAAAGTGATTTTAGTGGTCTATTTGTCCAAACGCTGTAATGAGTCTCCTAGAGTGGAGTTTTGCAGCGGAGGCTTTTGGTGGACACCTTTTAGGTTTTATAACACCGAAGAGCCGGCGAAGAGCCGTTTGAGCAACTACTCTCTTTCACCGCATGTTCTATGAGGAGGCTCCTGAACTACTTGCCACTGAGGCCTAAAACTCAGAGTATAGACCCTCGTCTTCACCGGCGGTCCAATTAACTATCTCATAACCTCATTAGAGACCCCAAGATCTAACATGTCAGCCATCAGGAATCATTTATTCTCAACTCAAACTGCCCACATCTGGAATGACCTCCTGAGCACATTCCTGCTACTAAAAATTCCTCCCGGCCCGGCTCCAAAAGGGAGGTTAAAATCGACTACTTGCACCAACCCATCAGTGGTTTCTATCAGACGTTAGTTTCCCTGCTGTTACATGCCCTGGTAATGCCCTTTACTTAAAAAAACTCTGATTGCTGACCATTAAACAGGGACAACACCATTGCATTGCACCTTCACTTTCTAAATCAATTCGGATCCATATTGGGAGTACAAGACCGAGAAGTAGTAACACAGTGTCACTATGAATTACTTTGAAGAAAATAGACTTCTTATCTTACCACCCAAATTTCTGAAGTAGTATCGCAACCTAAAATGCATGGGCAAACAGAAGATTAGAGCAAATGTTATCACTGAATAGCACTTGAGAGCTTTAATCATACACCATATGTTTTGGTTCTTCTCGCGGCATTCCCTTGCAAGACCGAACGACTGTTCGACGCACCGCAACTAAATACCTCAACGATAAGTCCCATTAATAAAGATTTAGATTAAGTCGCGATTACCTATTGATAGTCAGATAAGAGGGACAGCGATCTAATCTGATGTACCGCATTTCATCACGCATTTGTCAATCAATATGGGTGTTCAGTCAGTCATAATTACACCCTTTTTATTTGTTTTGATGAAGTTGAGGAGTGAAATTGCTCGCCAATATTTTTTCATTTCTTTCGGGAATGGGAAATGTAGGCCAACTCTTTCTTGAACTGCAGATTGTACATCAGGCGGCGCGTGGTTTTGCGCTATCCGTGAGCTCACTTCCCCACCACGGACTGTAACTACATCCCCGTCTCCGATGCCGACATCTCAGTAGAGTTGGCCTTACTTCCTTATCTTTCATGAACCGAAGCCATCAGCAGCATCGCCTTACCTGCGCCATTACGAACATTAACCCACATCAAAATTAGCACCCCTGGACAGTAACACCAAGGGGGTGAAACCAAGGGGGTGAAACGCATTTTCGAAAACCAGTCGTCCGTGTCTGGGCGCTGACATTTTGACTATGCACGGAATAATTATCAGTTGGGTGCTTGTATACACCACATAATGGCAATTCGATACAAACAATCCGCCAAAATAGCTAGCAGTTGTTGGATGTGAGTGGTGCTAGGTGGTTAAATTTTGTCTACCATGGCCACACAAACAATGAAATGACATCATCAGTTCGTCTTGATTATTAAATAAACCGCCTCATGAATACATCTTTTCAACCTAAGCCGCACATTGCATTATGCGAAAAAAAAGAGTATCGAGCCCAATGATCCAGGTACACATTATTACACCTGGCACCGCTAATCACATGACATTAATGTATCACTACCGATTAGTGGATATTCAAAGCGGCACCACAGTATGTGGAAGAAGCCGGAGGCAGCATTGCTTTCTATTGTTATGTACTCTATGTTTTCTTTTTTGTCGGCAAAACATGCGAGACGGTGAATTTCTAAAATTACGGAACGTTTGCCTCTTATCTATATAGAAACTCTTTGGTGTGAAAACGCATTCAAAACCAGTCGTCCGTGCTGGGCGCTGAACATTTTGAACATTGCAAGGAATAATTATCAGTATTGGGTGCTTGTTACACACATAATGTCAATTCGATACAAACAATTCGCAAAAATATTAGTTGTTGGATGTTGAGTGATATTGGGTGGTTAACTTTTACTACCAATGGCCACACAACGACTGAAATGACACATCAGTCGTTTGATTTAAATAAACGCCTCAATGAAACATATTTTCACCTAAGCGCGCAATTTGCCATTATGAGAAAAAGAAGTATCTGAAGCACAATGATCCAGGTACACTTTATTACACCTGGTCACCTCGAACACATACATTAATTTGTGTCCACTACGATTAGTGTATAGGCAAAGCGGCCACAGTATGTGGAAGAAGTTGAGGCAGCCATTGCTTTCATTGTGGTAATCTAGGTTCTATTGTGGTCGGCAAAACATGCGAGACGGGAAATTTCTAAAGATTACGTAAAGTGTTCTCTCTCTATCATATAAACATCTTTGCGTAACACTCAAACGGCGGCAACATCAGTGCCTATAGCGGCCACCGCAGATTGTATTCAGACCGCGAATTCCAATAGGCCATTTAGCATGTCTCTTAAATCCACTTAAAAGGATAATCTCTGGGGATTATACTTCAGTCTTCTGTTACGTTTGGTCTTGCAGAGGGTCACCCTTCTCGCTGCCAGACCGAAAAGTAAAAGATCATTACCAGGTCTCTTCTGCATAATGAGAAGAAAGTATCAATAGATCTGAGTCTTCAACCCAACATGGATTTTTGAATCAAAGTATGCCATGGGGACTACTTTTTTGCCTATCAACATCTCCATCTCCTTCTGCAAAGATTACGTGGCAGTCTTTCTGTTGCATTCGGTACACCCATAGGTTTGATGAGAGCCTGCTATCAAGATCATTTGAGAGAATGTTTCTTTTCCCAGCAAATTTGTGCATTTGCGTCTACGGTAGTTTTGCGATCCTACTATGCAATGTTCATGTGTTTGTCTTTTGTGTTTAGTTCAGTGTATACGTTGAAGACAACGGATGCTTGATAGTGGCCAACCGTGAAAGATGCATAATCATCAATAACCTTCAAACACATGAAAGAGACAAAACTCGACTTATCAAGCTTGCAGTCAAGTTGAACAGCATTCACGCTTCAATTAGAAAAGGCTTGAAAAACATTTGCACAGGGATAAATGCTGGTGAGGCTGTCAATGTACCAAGATCTGATCCAATTAGGCAAAGATACAGTCAAAACAAATAAAACAAAGCTCACTTTTCTAATTAGCTACAAAAAGAAAGCTAACGTCAAGACCCTTGCATCTCCTCAGGCTGTCAAGGTAAACGATGACCAAGCTCTGTTATATCAAGATTCCTGTTTAGTGTCACAATCTGGAGATTGCTGTATTTGAATAAGCGACTTTGCCATGAAATGTCACCATATCGCCATTCCATTTTTAAAAAAATTTGTAGCCAAGCAGTTTTTATGGAAGCCAGATAAAGCACAAATTCCAATGGCCCATTTACGAACATGTGCTCCTCATCAGAGGCTGCTGCCACCCGAGACAGTGCCAAAGACTGATAACTTGTTGTTGAGGAGGGGTCTCTTGTACATTGCTTGAATGGAAGAGAGAAGCACCTAAAGTTGCACTGCTGCCTGAGTATGGAATCTTTCACAGGTGACTATTATGGAAAGCGTCCTGTGGTATTCCGGTGGATACATGGTGAACCAAACACAAAGACAGCAGACATGAAGTCACAGAACTAGGATCGAAAATAAGGTAGTAGAAAATATCCAATGCGAAAAATTTGCTGGGAAAAAAAAAAAGAAATGCAGAGTTGATTAGCAAAGCAGCAGTTGCCAAGGCATAACACCCAAATTGGAGAAAACACAAGTCATCGTTGATACCACTACTCCATATGCAGAATGAGGGGCTTTTGGTCTGACGACACCAAGAGAAAAAAATGTATGTATGAAGATCAATCTCTGAAGCGCTTATCAGTGAGGACATTAATTGCTCCTATCGTTCTTGCCAATGCATTCAGGTTTAAGATACTACTTCAAGAATATTTGGGGGTTGCAAACATCTGTTTTCCTCAAAGTCATCCGTAGTAATCCTGTGTTACGAGTTTTTTCTCAGAGTATTTTGTCCCCTACAAGTCTACCTATAGTTCCTGAATCGATAGAACGATGAAGGCTGAAACCCAATGGTGTCCCTGTTCATTGATCAGCAATCAGTGTAGCTTGTGGAACTTCATGTGAAAAACAGGGACCAAGTTAACCAGTCTCGATCTCAGATGATGATGAAATTGAAGACTAAATAGTAATAGGTTAAAGGTGCATTTGTATTTCAGCACATTCTGTTTTATTTCATGGTCACTAAGATATCTATAAGAGCTAATTATAAAATTGAGTTGCTCCGATCTTGCGGTTTTGTGTTTATGAGCAAATGCTTGTTTCCCACACTCCCATACGCCACCGTGCTGTAATTTAATGTTTCCGTTTTTTTTTTTTTACAAGTTTTAACAGAAAAATACAAAATTGCAAATTTCTTACAGAACGCCCGAAGGTGGAAGTAAGATTGGTACACAGGTAACTAAGGCTAACCGGTTCAGATGATATAAAAATCTTAAACTCGTTTTAGGTAAGTCGGGGGCGAGGCTGTGGATTCACGAAATGCCCCTTTAATGTTGGGAGATCTCATCTACTGCAAACAAGGGTTTCGGCCAAATTTGGTGATGATGAGTTGAATAAGTGAAATTGTGCTGCCTGTTCAAGAATTTCACAATTACACTGTTAAAGAAACACATGCGAAGATTTATCGCTGATAAAAAATCAACTTATGGCTACCGAATTTTCGACAAATAGCCCACGAACAAGGATTTGAATCGAAGATTTCTAATGCCGAAAAATAAATAGAAAATGACACTTCATTTGTCATTGTAATCGGTCTGATGCAAATAGGAAAAATTGATGGTTTCATTTTTTTAAAATGGCAGACAGTGGCCACTTTTTTAATTAAGACATATCAAGTTGCTCTAAACACTTTACAACAACATCTTAATGTATATCTTAGGATACAAGTAATAAAACATAAACACCATATTTGTCAATTTGTGTTACCAGAAATAAAAGAATTTGTATATTTAAACATGGTAGATGGGCGGCCATATGGATTAGAGGTCAAAGATGAATCTCAAACTTCATAAAACCCATGTTAATGGATTTGTAATGCTTAGAATAGTAGGAAATGACACCTTGTTTGTCTTTTGCCCAACAGTAAAGAGATACAAGAATTTGTATTTCCAACAGGCGGATGCGGCCATATGGGGATGTAGGGTCAAGATGATATCTCCACTTCATAAAACTGATTTTATTGGATTTATATGCGTAGAGTTAGTAGGAAAAGACATCTGTTTGTCCTTTAAAGCTCATTTATTGCAGAGGATATGAGGATTTATGGTTTTTCAAAATGGCGGATGGGGGACCATTTTCATGTCATAATTTGAACACTTTTCTGCGGACTTCGATTTTGTGCAACTTGATATATTGTTAAGCTGACCTTAAACTACCAGAAACTGCCAAAAAACTTCTGTTGCAATTTTTTTGGGTCATGTGCCATCTTTACTCTATAGGAGGTGGAATTCTTCCTGACAAGCAAAACAAACAACATTGAGACGGTTCAAACATACGAGCAAGGATTTTATCGTAGCCAGTCTGGTGAACATTAGCAACATGCTGTCAAATCTTGGGTGGGACACACTAGAACTCCGTAGAATTATGCTTTTTCTTATAGCAATTTCAAAGAGGTTCATAAAGATTAAACCATCAAAAAACTTAACTTTCAAATGGGCACCAATACGCATCATGCAACGGTATTAATTTCTGGACCCCACATCACTCGACCACCAAACTTCAATAAACTGTGTTATCAGTATCGGTTGTTACCCAATAAAACATGTAGGGGAGTGGAATATGCTCACTGACATTACGTACTGCACCAGACATCAAAGCTTTCAAAGAGGGTATCGAGAAATTAGACTTAGAAAACTTTTTTTCAAAAGGCCCACTTCAAAAATTGAGCCACCCCTCTCCGACCTGCGCGCGATAACCCCCAGTAGTACATGGGTGAAATGCATGAATGTTTTTTTTCATATACATTGTGGACACCATATGTTTTTCCAATAAAGAATTTGATGGGAGAATCTGAAAAATCCATGGGTGTCATTTTTTAAAAATGTGTTCTTGGGTGTTTTATAAAGGGGGAGGTGAACATAATTTGTACCGGGGTAAACAATATTAAAAAAGTGCTTAGATTGTTTTAAAAGTTATACCAATCTGTTCGGTTGCTCATTAGGTTATAGAAAAGGTGTAGTTTGCCATATTTGCGACCTATTGTTTTAGTACAAAGGCTCAAGAAATGTCACGGTTATTATTTTGAAATGGTCCGATTTTCTTAAAAAATGGTTTGAAATCTTCATTGGTCAGTAGGTATATAGATTCTGTGTTTCACCTTCAAAGTGAGACTTTGAGAGATATGACTGTTGTCTCCCATAGACCCTGGGCCCACGGCCTATTTGGCCCTCTTTAATTTATTATCAAAACGTCAGTGACAACGCAACCTTCTATTGCGCTTATTAAGACGAATATGGCACCATTTTTAAAACACAACCGATTGGAATCTGAAATTTTACCCCCAGGTGGACCTTGAAAAACCCAGTTTGACTTGTAACTCTTGTACTATAACCTCTCAGGACGGGCAAAATATACCCTTTCGAATCTTGAAAGGTTACCGAGCATTGATGGTATACTTAAAAACAACATGTTTGCACCATTTTATCTTTGACCCCTGTATATACCTTGCCCCTAGAATTCATCAAGAACACATTTTAAAAAAATGACACCATGATTTTTGGAATCCTCACACAATTGTCATTTAGAAAAAAACCCTTGGTTGCAAAGATTGTACACGCCTGTCTCAAAAAATGGGACAATCAGAAAAAAAAATTGGTTAAATATGAATTTCACAAAATAAGTCATTCTACTTGGCATAATATAACGCCCAAAGACCAGGCTTTCCAATGGTGTTGTTTCATCTTATTCTCTTGTCAATCCAGGAAATTTAATCAATTTAATGCGATATACCAAATCGATTTTTTGCCACTTTTATGCTTGGGCAGAGTTGATTCACACAGTTATGCCATGTTGTCTTGAAGCTCAAAACAAAAGATTGCAACTTGACAAGAGGAAACCAAAACACAGATTAAAGTGAACAAAAAGAAGTCTCTTTTATCGAGACAAGTTTTAATAGTCAAAGAATCAGTTAATGAAAAATCTTCTTTTCATAAATAATAAACAATACAAATATTATTGCCGTCACTGAAATGGACTTTAAATTATTGAAAAAATGCGGGGTATCGGTTAATATCAAGGGGGGTGAAGCCCATTCAAAAACCAGTGTCCGTGCGGGCGCTGACATTTTGAATATTGCACGGAATAATTATTAATTTGGGTGCTGTATACACACATAATGTCAAGTTCGATACAACAATCCGGCAAAAATCAGTTGTTGGATGTTGGGTGCTATTGGGTGGTTAAATGTGTCCAACATGGCCACCAACGAATGAAATGAACGTCAGTCGTCTTGATTTAAATAAACGCATCAATGAATACATTTCAAATAAAGCGCGCATTGCATTATGGGAAAAAGCGTATCTGAGAACAATGATCCAGGTACACTGTTATTACCCCGGCCACCTCTAACCCATACAATCATTTGTATCACTACCACCTATTATTATATGCAGAAGCGGCATCCCAGTATTTGGAAGAACCGGAGGCAGCCATTTGCTTCATCTAGTTTTCTTTGTGGGCGGCCACACTCAGACGATGAATGTCTAAAGATGACGTAACGCTTTTACCTCTCTAGTCCTATATAAGAACCTCTTTGGTTAAAATCACATGCCAGAAGGAATGTTAAATTGTAACCAAATAACACTCCAAATCCAAAGAAATGGTTAAAATATTGCACTATATTTGTGCATTTTACTAATTGTTGAAGTCAATAAATTTGAATTTGGAAGCAAAGTATCAAAGTTTGGTAAAAATTTGCGGTTTCATGATACTTCAAGACCATAAAAACCCTTCTCCACCCGGTTGATGTACTGCCGGCTGTACGCTCATGGTTTTCTCTCTATCTATTCTAACAACAGTGTGTCGAATGTTATACACTTGATCTTAAAGCCAGAACTTAATTACTGATCATAACTTCCACCATTATGTAACTTTTAGAGTTTTTTTTGATGAAGTTAATCCTTTTTAAATATTTCATATCTGTCAAGTGTAATACTTTGGTTTACAACAAAATTCCGTTCACCGTTTTCACTCAACCAAAAAGTGGCACAAACCTCGATTTTGTGTTCCGCGTTAACTGAGTTATCTTCTTCGATTGGAACATACACGGAGATGAAACACAAAATCCTGGAAAGCCTGGTCTTTTCTCTTTAATGTGATATACAACACGACTTACTTATTGTGAGATTACATGACAAAATCGGTTTTTGATTGTAACCTATGATTTTTAGAAGGCTGATATGAAATTTTTTCACAAAAATACGTTACCCATGTTACTAGCAGCAGGAGGTGTTTGGTGCAGTAACCACCAGAACCAATGATCCTGCAATGGTCATATGGGCTGTGGCTGACTTGCGACGGATCCGTTGCCCCTTTGTTTCGAAAGAGAGTCCGGACCATGTTGAAGGTGTTGGTGCATATTTCAGGTAATTACTAAAACACATGCAATAATAATCTTGGTTCATCTGCTCATTTCCAAAAAGATAGACATTATCTTTATGCCCCAACTTTCAACAGTGATTTTGACTATGCCATTTTCAAAGCAATAGAGCATGCGCACGGACCTGGGTCCAAAAATCACCTTCATTCCCCCCTAACAGAAACGGGTTTTACACCTTGGGTAGTTAGTATCTACCCCCTATAATCAATTGCCTAGTTAGTTAGTGGTCTCATATTGTGGGGTCACTTTTTCAGTAGGGGCCATTTTAAGTTAACAGGGTCAAACTTTAAAATGCTCCATAGATGTTGAAAAGTATGCCTATTCCGTCCCTAGTCCCAGGGGTTGCAAATAATTGTTCTTCCTCAGGAGCAACATGCATGTTCACATTGATACCATACAAGCTTTCACCATTTCATCGGAGCGGGCGGCGCTCCCAGCTCCCGAGTTTTTTGAACCCCTGGTCTATCCATAAGGATTCCCAAAAATGTTATTGTTTGTGAATCTATGACCATTGTTTTCTTAGTTATAGGGGTAAAATGGCTTAAATTTAAAAAAAAGGTAAATTTCCATGATTTGTACAGGGTCAAAATCAGAAGTGGCTCCATTTTGGTAAGAATGAAAACAAATTGTTCTTTTACCTTAATCAAAATAAGGAATAGTTTGTAGTCATCTGCAATGCAAAAGAGGTCATCGGGCATCATATCCAATTGGCATTGACCTTTAGACTTTATTACGGTAAGTAAACATTTAACATAAATCACAACTATACCTTTTGGAGTGCGCTATCCTTAGGCACTAATTTGCGCATCTATTTAAATATAATATAGTAACTTTCATTTTGGACCTCTGTACAAATTGAGATTGACCTTTTTCACCTTTTTAAGTATTTTACCCTACAACTCCAAACCAATGGTCGAGGGGTACAAACTATACATTTTTGGAATCCTTATGACAGACGGACAATGTTGGTCATACCTTCCAACATGTTGGATGAAACATTTTAAAGTTGACCCCTGTGTAACCTTAACGGCCCCTTGTTGAAAAGTGATACCGACAATTTGAGACTACTAATACCTATTGATATGGAGGGTCCAGGCTAACTATCAAGTGTTAAACCTTTCTGTAGTGAGGGATAACGAACTCATTAAATAATGCCCCATGTTATTCTGCTCCTGCTCTACAATGGTGAGGCATGGCTGGAGAATTGGCGTTAAGGTGTCTTTGAAAGCTTGCTGTTTCTTACTTTAAGTAAAATCTTATTGGGATGTTCATACAGCACACAGTTTTGCCAATTAATGACCATTGTTTGTAGGATATTTTTTCTGGGACGCCCTGTAATACGTTAAAGCGGTTTTAAGTATAGTACTCCCCATTGAAGAGTCAATTCATTAAAGCAACCCATCGGAGAAATAGTGCGGGTGCACATATCAGGACAATTTAGACATAACGGTAAGATTTCTCAGTGCTTAGTTATGTCTGAGTTAAGTAAAAAACTTCGAGTCCCTTAGTGACAGAGTGTCTTATTTTCACTTTAACAATACAGAATACCCCTACCTTTGAAGACGAAACTATTGGTTTCAGCCTGGCAACCTACGGGAGCCGAGCGATGTACGCAACCTCTCTGTGACTGGGTTAGCGATTTCAATGGCCGACACCCATGTTATGTTAGTTTTTGGATCCTTCAATTAACAACGGTCAGTTATACCCAAGGGGGGGGTGAATCCCATTCAAAACCAGTCCGGTGTTTCCGTGCTGGGCGCTGACATTTTGATATTGCACGGAATATTATTATGTTTGGGTGCTTGTTATACACACAATATGTCAATTCGATACAAAACAATCCGCCAAAAATAATCAGTTTTGGATGTTGGGTGCTATTGGGGGTTAAATTTTGGTCCTACCGCATGGCCACACAACTGAATGACAATTGACACGTCAGTCTGTCTTGATTTAAATAAACCGCCTCATGAATACAGTCTTTTTCACCTAATTCGCGCCTAAGCACCTAAGCAAGTGAGTATCTGAGCACAATAATCCATTGCACTATTATTTACACCTGGCCACCTCAACACATACATTAATTTGCATCACTACCGATTAGTGTATCATATGCAAAGCGGCACCCACAGCATATGGAAGAAGCGGAGGCAGCCATTGCCTTTTATTGTTGTGGACGCTAATGTTTTCTTTGTGTCGGCAAAACATGCGAGACGATGAATTCTAAAGATGACGTAACGTTTTTGCCTCTCATCTATATAGAACCTCTTTGGTTATACCTTCTCGCTAACTCTAGATCAATATCTCGATCAGACGGTGAGTGCATGTAGAAATCGCAAAAAAACCAGATGGTAGAGTGCTGTAGACCTGAACTATTCGGCTTCCTAGACGCATAACCCCCGCAACCGCGCGCAAGTGGCTGTAAGCATGCTAACGGGGATCCGTCTGCTATTTCAGTCCACGTAAGGGTATTTAGCCGGCTGACTCTGTTTCAGTTTGTAGACTTATGGACCCTCTTTTATCAATTCTGGGGGGGACAATTGAATATTATTATTAAAGTACAATACAAGATGTTGAATCTTAAAAAGGAATTTTATTATGTGAATAAGTCATTTTGGAAAACATAAATGATTTGATGACTTCCGATCTGGCATTGATTGGTTTATTATGTGCTTCAGGGGACCCATTCAGGTAAAAATGACGTACTTATCCTACATTGGAAAAAACAACCGATTATCGTCATCGTACGTCGTTTTTTGAATCAGTGGGGAAAAGGTACATTTTGTACTGTTTTAGACATATTAATACGGTGTCTTTTGGAAAAATAATAGCACTTGGCAGAGGGTCATGTAAGACCTTGATTTAACATAGTCGGATTTATTATATCGTCGCCCCCCTAAGAGCAAACTGATATCTGATACCTGACACGTGGAACCTGGTACTAACACGTGACAAAAACCAAACTATTCATCTCTTTACCTTTATAACTACAATAACGGCAAAGCAGCAAGCAGTTTCTGTATCTCTGTTGTCAGAAAACAGCGTAATCGATCAAGATGTTAGACTATACATGTTGTTCTGTACATGGAGGGTAGACACGATCTGCTCGTTTTGTGCATTGGGGATTTCCAAACTGTAAGTTGTGGAACTTGCACATGCATTTACTATTGCAGTCCCGGTCCCAGTGACATTACAAAATCTCTCTTAAACCTTTGTTCAAAAGATCTTATTATATCATGATAAATTAAGAAAAAAATATGAAGTTCACCTCCAATCGCTTCGTTAAAATTACCTGTGCATAACTCAAAGCTCCAGAAACTTCCCCTGCAAAAGGAATCTCTATCAAACTAATACCCGTGAACATACGCGGCCATGGCTACAGAGCTATCGCTCTGTCGCCATGCGCACCGTACCCGTTAATATCAAACAGCCC
>JAMKCH010032549.1:0-16433 GCA_023653785.1 Ophioderma brevispina
AAAATGATTACTTTCTGGACCCCCAGACAAAAGTAAGCAATGTCCGTACGTGATGAAACGTGTCAGTCTGTCATGATTTCAATTGCAATTTTGGTGAGATCTATTTAATTGATTTAAGTTTGAACGTGCAGATCAATATACAGTGAGATCGCTCAGCGTGTTTTTTCTAATTTCTGACCTGCTAAGCATAAAACCACGTTGTACATTCTTTTTGTCATCACGTATGGGACAATTTTTTTATCCAATGCTAAAAAAACAGTGTGACAGAACCATTCTGTAGAAATATTGTCTAAATTTGTGGGGTTCCTTAGCTTAATATTAAAACACAAAAACCTAGACGGTTGTAAGTAAAAAAAAATACGACCAAATTAAATTAAGTGAAAAAAAGTCCGTCTGTGATGTTTTTTTAACACGTTTACGAAATGGCCTGATCCAAAGGTTATCCACCCCTTGTCAAACTTTTGTAAACCATGGTCCAAGTAAATTGAGATATTAGGGGGTAGCATTAAAGTGATTTCAAAACATCAAATTCTGGAAATTATGATCTTCACCTGATGCTTAACCCTAACACGTCAACAGGGCTTTCTAACCTGCTCGGAGAGGACGAGGTAAGAAGAAGCCTGTTTGGTTGTACATTCGAAATATGCAGAAAACTTGAAGCTGGCTTCCATCAGGGCGTAAACGCGTTAACTAGACCTCTCGCAAGTGTGGGCAAGGACCTGTAAATTTCTCCCGTGCGTGGACGGGCAAAGATTAATTTCCCCCACTCGTGGGTATCGATTTTGGAAACAATAATGTAGGATTTGGGACATCGTTTTAAATGCACTTGCTTTGCTCGCAGGCGAGCTCTTTCTTGAGAGTCGCAAAATGAGAATTCGGGCGCCTCACGCCTCTGCATGTGTACATCATAACATCAAAAACAGCGGGCTTCTCCCTGGACTCTCTCTTTCTTTATACTCTTTCCCCGTTCCCTTTCATGTGCTCCTCTATCTTTTTCTCCTTGGCTTTAGAATTTCTCTCCCATCTTTTTCTCAACTATCCGTTTTTGGATGATGTAGTTACACGACCCCACCCTTCTTCGTCTCTCCTAACCAGAGAAAGCCTGTTTCCGCCGACCTTTCCCCAGTCTCAGCACACATATAGACGATAAAAGCCACACTTCACGTTAGTCGATAGCCGCACACGTACTTTATAGTACCGTCTGAAAGCGATATAAAGTCCGGCGGGAGCCACAGTCCGGGATCCATTGACGATAACGGAATAAACCTTGAAACTAAAGTGGCGTGAAGAGTCAACTGCAATCGATTGCCTCTGTTCACATGGTCCGGACTATAGTACGCCGGACTTTAATTACTCTACAACGTTCATTACTTTATGCATAGGACCGGACTTAAACCCTGCTTCTTCTCGGCAATAAATCGTCGGATTTAAGCCTAGTTAGGTCGATAGAGTTAATCCAATGCGCGGTCACACTGACAAAGTCATATCCGACGCAAAAACCGACCAATTAAGGGGTCGGTGTGAAGTAATCAGTGTCTGCAGGTCTCATAGTCCGGGCTCCATTAGAAGACAAACGGAATAAAGCGTGAAACTACTGTTGTGTGGAGAGTCAACTGGATCGATTGCCCTATGTTACCATGTTCCCGATGTGAGCCCGGAGGACTCAATCTCCCGCCACACCGGTAATAAGTGACCTATGTCCGACCGCATGTGGAGACCTTACAATAGGGTACAATAGGCGTGAGGGGGATGGGATTAGCGGATTTTTTTAACAAAATCCATTCGGACATAGTTAGTAACTACAACGGTGTGGACGCAGCTCCCTTCTCACCAATCGGAGGTGGATGAATAAGCGCCAGTCGAGTTTAATGTAATGATTATTAATAAGTTCTTGATGTATAGCATCTATTTTATAGTAAATCGGGTTAATAACACCGCAGATTTTAAAATTTTAGAAAATTGTAGCAGACCTACTGCCGTTGATATTTGCTTATTTTTAAAACCCATAGAAATAAGATTTCTTTTTAATGGTAAGACTCTGTAGTGAGTGTCAATCTGATGTCTTTCCCGTTCAAAAGACATATACCTGGGCGGTTTGTGTTAATGAACGTTCTGGCCGTGGTAGTAGTGCTTACAATGGCAAGTGAACTGTTCAAGCGCTTTCACTTCAGGGGGAAATGGAAATGCATGCGTGCTGGCGTGAATGATTAAATTCTATTGTTTATAATGCACGCTTGATAATGATCCCATGATAATTCACGCATGCATATTTAAATGGGGTCCACAATGCACGGCATGCATATTTAAATTTGAGGTAAGCGTGCATTCGGGAATCTATTTCACCAAAAACAAAGAAAAATAATGCTCTAGTGGGTTTCTTGATGAAGGTAACGACTCACTGGCACTTAAGGTTATCGATACTAAGTCCTTTCATGTCAATCGAAGCAAATGACCTTTTACATCACTAGAAAAAGAGAGGTAATCTAACAGCTACTGCTTGCATTTGGGATTTGCTAACCGGATTTAGGCCTACGCTTCGAAGAAGCGTTGTTACAAACATACTGGAATTTGCTTAGAAAACTTATAATTTTTGCACCTTTATTTCCGTATTACTATATCTAGCTTGGTGTTATTTAGTACACCGGTGCTTTTGATGCTATTATCGTTTTGTAATTGATTTACAAAAACATAGCTTTGAGTAGAGCTCTTAAGACTTATTACTATTTAAGCGATTATGGGTAAAGTATCAATTAGTCGGTTTAGTCTGATGGTGTTATGATGTATCGTAGACGTCAAGGTCAGAAATACCTTTCAAAACACAAAAATGATGAGCCTGTGCAAAAAGTGGATCTAAATTTTATATGCTTTTAATCGATCTATTGCGTTCAAGAATTTGGTATGTCCAAAAAACAACATTAACATTATTAGAATTACAACACAATAATTAAGGGATTACTTAAGAGTTCAGAGTGTACTGTGTGAAAGCATTGCATGTCAACGATGATGTCCTCACAGCGAAGACCTCCAAAATCGCACAGCGCCATACAGTTCACATAAATATCCATGGTAATTCCATGCGAATCTTCTGAGACGTGAAGGTAATTGTGTCTGCAGTTCAAGACGACAAGGATTTCCCTCGACGACATAATTTTCTGCAATACAATCACGGTATTCTACCACCATCAGCTGTCGCTAATGCCTCATATAGGACCACAAAACTGGAATCACCTTTGGATTCCAAAACAAAAGCTCTTTTGGCTTAAAGACGACAGCAAACAGTGTTAATTAGCTAAGCTCCGGCGGTCTCCAAAGTATTCTCAATCCTGGCACTATGTATAAAACAACTCTACCCTTTTTTGTAGATTAAACTACATATAAACCATTTGTATAGCCCTGATTACAACTGCTGGCCTGCAGTTCTTCCAGTGACAGGTATAGTTACACTCTTCAGTTAGATTCCCCTTTCTAACAATAATCATTACATCATCCTATGATAAACATAACCTAGCACTTGTCACAAAAATTTCACAAAAAGTCAACATCATTGAATTTCTCATTTCACATTATAACTAATGGGGAATCCCAGATCTGTAACATGTTTTGATATTAAAGCATAAACAAGTGGACTCAGGTATAAGGTACATCTTGGGGGAATCCCATTTCTCCTATTGTGCAATCTATCTAGTTTTATGTAAATAACGGGTGCATGTTGCACAAAACAAAACTAGGGGAAATCCCCTGCTCTCCTTGTGATCATAAACAAAGTACTTTTCCCCATGAGAAATCTTTCCTCAATAAAATTGGAAACTTGGAATCAAAGTAATATTTTTAATCACAAAATGGAGGCTAATTTATAACAATGCAGTTATATTGCGTGGAGTGTTATTCCTAACTAGGCGTCCACGGGGTTTCGCGATCACATGGTTCGCGATTCACCTGGCTTGAATGAACTCTGATTGTGCGGTTCTTGACCTTGAATGACCCCTGAGGACCTGTCGTGACCTTTGAAATGTTCGGCATCAACAATCAACCCCACCTCCAAGTTTCATGTACCCATTTACACCAATATTTAAAACCAACCATTTGACCTACTTTTGAAATTGAATGGGACCCCTAAGACCTTGTCTTGACCTTCAAATTTTCGGCATCAACAAATCAACTCCACCCTCAAGTTTAATGTCACACACAAACGGTTACCATTTGACCTCCTTTGACCTGAATGACCCTTGATGACCAGGTCGTGTCTTTTAACATTTTCGGCCAATCAACAATCAACCACGCTCTCCACCAAGTTTCGTCGGGTACATAAAAGTTTACCCCATTGCTCTCCCTGACCTTGAATTCCCCTAATGACCTTGTCGGACCTTCAATTTTTGGCATAAACAAACAACCCCCACCCTCAAAGTTTTCATGTCCATACACATGTTTAAACCATTTGACCTTGACCTTGAATGACCCCTGATGAACCTTGTTGTGCCTTAAAGGTCTTCGTAAAAGTAAAGGGCAACACCCACCAAGTTTTAGGAACGTGCGACCCTCGCTCCTGGGAAAATAGACTTTGACCTCCCTTGACCTGAATGACCTCTAATGACTTGTGTGACATTCGAAATTTTCGGCATCGACAATCGACCCCCACCCTACCAAGTTTCATGTCATACACCAACGTTTACCCCATTTGACCTCTTTTGACCTGAATGACCCCCGATGACCTTTGATCCACTAACCATTACAACTCGGTCTTCGTTCGGTCAAGGGGCACCCACCCCCAAGTTTCAGGACCGTTGCGACATCGTCTCCGAGAAATAGACGCTGTCACGGACACACAGACAGATAGACAGACAATAGACAGAACCAGAACACCGGTATTAATATATAGATTGTGGTATTGTGTTGTAAATCTACCAACCTTTATTAAGTTATGGAGACGTTTACTGGCATTTTTTCATTGATATTCTTTCATGTTGATAATGCTCGAAATTCATTCGATTTGGACATATATGCCCCACCATTTTCAGGATACCTAATATAATCTAACTAAATATCAAAAAGTAGATTAGTAATGTCATTAGTCGAGAAAAATAACCTCAAACATGGTCAAACCCTCTGTTTCAATACCGAAATGACCCGATTTTGGTGATTGAGTTTGGCCGGTGTTTTTCTAGGTTTTAATAACGTCACTTCTGGCCTAATGATATACCGGGCAACATTGTGCCCCAGCATTTTCTTAAACGGCGGCAAAGTTATAAGATTCCACGTAATATAAATATAATTTCATGTTCAGTAGTAGAACTCTCTGGTCGGATTATTGACATCCCTAGCCAGTGAAAGTTTGCCTATCATAAGATCAATAATTGTGCCTCCCCCCCATAATCGTATCTGGTTTGGTTGTATCGTGGGATCCTCATTTCATGATATTATTGTAGCGACCTTGTGATTGAAATAACTTTAATGTATGACTACATTGCGGACTACTTGTTTTAAATTTTTGGAACTCCATAGCTCTGCAGAGAATGTCTTGTTTTGTTATTGGTTTTTTTTGCTTTTGTAGTTTATGTTGGAAGCTGCCTTACCTGAAATAACTCTATGCTCAATTTTTAAACCTTTCCACTTATGACTGTCTGCAAATAGACTTATTGGTAACTCACCCACCCCAACGTACACCCCTCCCTGTAACAAGTTTAAGCAACTAATATACAATACTTACTTAGAAGTTAATGTAAGCATGCAGTTCACACCTTTGCTCAATACTGTCCCCTTCTACTTATGGCTCTGCCTATTGGTAAACATCACCCACCCCCAACGTCAACTCCTCCTCCCTCCCCCCGG
Source organism: Ophioderma brevispina (assembly GCA_023653785.1). Taxonomy (NCBI): domain Eukaryota; kingdom Metazoa; phylum Echinodermata; class Ophiuroidea; order Amphilepidida; family Ophiodermatidae; genus Ophioderma; species Ophioderma brevispina. The sequence goes on from JAMKCH010032549.1 coordinate 5,827, forward strand.
GATCACCCCCCTCCCCCCTACCATGTTGAAGCACTAATCATACTTAGGTGAAGGTGATGTAAGGCATGCATTTAAACACTCTTTTTGCTTTCACTTATGTGGCTCTGGCATATAGACTATCATACATCGGTGCTGGGGAATTCGGAGCTCAATGCCTATTTTCCCCCACTGCAATAACTCAGACAACTTCATTAAAAAAAAACATACCGGACCAAATTACTTGGTCAGTCTCCACAACAATTGGTGGGGGTTGGGAGCTCATGTATAATTTCTCATAAATAATTTATTACAACGTCATTACATACGGCAAAAAATATGTTTTGTTTGGTGGGGGGGGGGCTCATGTATATTTTACCTTAACCCCAAGTAAAATATTTCAGTAAACGTCAATAGCATATGGCTTGGGCATTTTAATAGAATAGGTGATTTCACGGTACTTTGGAGAACCTTTCATCATATTTTAAATCACTTGGCATGATTAGAGTTCTAGGCAATAGTTTATATTGAAGAATTTGGAGTGCGCGATTGAGGGAGAACTATTTAGTATTGTAGCAAAGTATCATTTTCAACAACACGGCCTATTTAACCCCGCGCGCGTGTTTGGATTGAATAGCAGATGAGACACGTTCTCGATATGATCTCAAAATGTGGTAACCTGAAGAGGGCGCTGGTTGGTTTAGCGTAATAATCATCAGATTGTCGAAAGACCATACCTAAATAAACAGGTGATAAAGGGAGAAATAGTAACGTTATTCTAATCACGTGTTTCTTGAAATTATTTTACTATATACCTAAGTGTTTTCATTGAATAAATTGAAATATTTATTTATTTCCATTTATTTATTTATTTATGTTCCATTTACATCTTTCTCATAAGCTCATGGAAGCAATGAACACGCGTTTTACAAGGGTTATGATGGTGATTATATGACTGTAAAAGTTAATAGAGATTACTTTATTCTTTCATCAAATGAAGCTGTTTTATATCATCTTTAGTAGATAGCACTAGAGGCTGTGTGATTTTTACACATGGCTATCACAAAATGATGTTCATACTTTATAAATAATATATATATATATATAAGATATTATATTTAATTTTTAATAGGCAAAAAATATATTGATGGCCGGGGTCGGGTGTTGAGGGGTGTTTCAAAGTTTATTTACCCCAGTAAAATAATTTCAGTAACGTCAATCGCAAAACGGCTTGGTCAATTTAATAGAATAGACGATTTTACGTTTTTTGAGATGTCACACAATTAAAAAATTGGGGTTTGGACGCCGTGTCCAACGACGAAACTTCGATTTCATAATTAGTTTAGGCAATAGTTATATTGAAGAAATTTTAGTGCGAATTAGGGATACAACTATTAGTTTATTTGAAGTTTCAACAAAAATAGCCTATTGTTTCGGCAAGTAACCTTGACGTTCGGCAGGGTAAGACGTATCCGCATTTTCGGCATGAATAATTGCCGAAACACGGGGCGTTAGGCAGATACCACCTGGCCGTACGGCAGGTCATCTCCCGAAAGAACCGGGCGTTCGGCAGATACCCTGCCGAACGGGCCAAGGCATCTGCCGAAAGAACCGGGGTGTCGGATTAGCCCGGTATTCGGCCGCAGCACTACTTTGAGTGCTTCTCGCGCTGCCGAGATCGTTCTCCCAGCTTGATTCCTCAAGCGTCTTCTGCTACAAACACAATCACAGCGAAAAATCAGTTATTGATCGATTAACACGGCTTGGCCGTCTAAGAGTGTTCTACTACTAGTTACACAAACTGGCAACCAAAAGTATTGCAAAATGCGGAAAAGAAAAAGGAAAAAAGGCAATATATTCAAGAAAGTGATTTAAAATTGTACCCAGGAGTCCTGACTAAACATTAGGTAATCCTTGTCAAAGTTGTGCTTTTCAAAAAGGGCTGCTTCAAGATTAAAATTAATGCGAAAGAAGAAAAAATGTTTTATTTGATTGTCATGATTCCTATGGCGTTCAGGAACTGCCTATTATCACTTGCCGATTGTGCTCCCAGAAGAAATAGAGGCACAGGAACGTCAAAAAGGTTGCAAAATTCGCTAATTGACATTTCATACGGTTTGGTCATGGGCTACTCTAAACAGTAGGAACGCCAACGACGCATATAGACTTAAAAGTCAATTTTTAAGGGTTTCAACTTTGGGGGAGTGCATAGCACTCGTTGGTACGAGGAACTATATTTTTTAGCGCGGTGTTCATTAGCAATTTTAATTGAGTAATTATTCACTTGAAGTACCACTTATTTCCCACAGACGCCTGAAGAATTCTTAGCTATGTAATTTTGTTATAAAACAATTTTTCATCGGCTTTCTCCACAGTCGACTATAAGGCAAATTTAGCATGATCATGCTGTCAACGTCCAGCAAATTTTATTTACAATGCTTACCTTTTTTCAATACCTGGAATGTGCAGCTCATTCAAAATGAATGACTCATTTTTAGCATGATGAGATAAAATTATTGGTAATTTCATCTTCTGATAAGGATTTATCGATGGCAATGACCGTATTTGTTTAGAAAATGCAGTTTGAAAACGCGTTGTCAAAAATGATATTTGGACTAGATAGATCAACTCTAGCTATGATTTGTATCTATCGCTTCTTACATATTCCCCTGGTTTAGCTCAGTTTAGCAAGCCCGCTATTTCATGGGCAATACGTTTTCGAGTCCAGCCAATGGCATTATTTTTTTTAACAAAAACTTTTTTATTTGTAATTTGCAGTTTATTTAAATATTGATGTTATACAAATACTGTTATTACGATCAATTTATTATTTTTCCTAATCTCAATTGGTTGGGGTCGTAAGGATTAGGCACTTTTGGCGTGGGGCCCGTTCCCTTAAACTGCATGTTACGTACGCCATCGCAGACTGAGCACCACAGTGACTTACACCGTTACCAGTTAGTCCTTGACTAAATAATCAATATGCACACCGGTGATTGGGGTTCATGTGCTTATCCGTATTGACTCAGAGATTTCGAAATATTATTTTTTTTGTGTAATAATAACAATGTCCACTAGAACTAAGATAATAACCGAAAATGCACATTCCGGAAATTTTCAGATAATCGGATTTTTTCTTTTGATTGCATAAACATTTATGTAGTACTACGTCACCATATGATACTGTGTATAACAAAAATTCTCGGATCCGGAATTTTATAACTAAATTGTGATTTTCTATATGAAGGAATTCGAATTTTTAAGCTTAGCAATTCTACACACAGTGATTAGTATATGGAACAGCATTAGTACATGCCAAAAAAAACACGATTTTTTTGCGAAATTGAGGGCGCCTCCTAGGAAAGAAATCTCTGAGTCGGCCTGTCCTTTTTAAGTGATTTGTTTTCAATAGGAAAGCTTGCGGAATTTCAATGCAGTCGTCATTCAGTCATCATTACTTTTTTTCTATCTTTTAGAGTGCATTCCTTTCTGTAAAACGATACCATTTCCCAATATGAATTACTAAACAACTTAACCACCTATTATTTCCTTCTGAAAGTTTCAAAAACACACAAATAAAAGCTCGGTTTCTTCTAGCGTAAACAAACATTTCTGCACGAGGTTCGTATCCACGTGCGTCATGTTTTGCGGTAATTGTTCACGCATGCAAACACCTTTCAGGTCGAAAACACCACATGCGAATGGCCGTCTAGCATGTCATAATTCACGATTTTTCATTCAGACAAACTCAAGGTTCTAACATCAAGATCTAACTCTTTAGTATTTTCCGTTGATGCGATTATCATGGGCCTAACAATGTTCTTTTGGTTGTTGTGACTCTGACTTTCGCCTTTGGTAGGTACGTTTATTTTGGGCGTGTTTAGCTTTAATTTTCTGGCAAGCGGAATTCACAGATCTCTACCAAATGCTACTGTAAATCAAAGTTTAGTATCTTATAGCGTGGTAGTTAAAAAAATTGAAACCGAAAAATTCAATATAATTCCGATTTTTAAATTTTCGTCGGGACTCGAAACTCGCAAATTGACGCGGTTGGTGATTTTAAAATTTTTTGACGTAATTATTCGGGGGTCACGTCCTGTAAAAATTTACCGGAAGTAATGCCACCGGCATTCCTACTTTAAATGTGTGGGCGAAAATCGGTGTGGTGGTATGGACCGGAAAATGAGGATAATGTCAATAAAGATGGGAGCATGGTCAACACCGTGGACTCGGGAAATTTAATGGCATGAAGAGAAGAGGTCAGTGTGAAATGAAAATACTTTTTGGTCGCCCACGTTGAAATTGTGCTGTTTTTGTCATGCAATGTGAAACGCGTAATTAGACATGATTTACGGAAACCCCGGAGTTATCATTCGAATTACATGTCTGTGTTGTGTCTCCAATTTCTCGAAATTTTTTCGAAGACCATGTCTTCATGGCTTTTCTCATTTCCGGTCCACATAACCACTATGAATTTCTCACCATAAAACATTTAAAGTGAACCTATTGAAACCCCGTACATTCATTAAGCGGCTTTTTTGAAGCCATTTCTTTGGTTTCTGTGTCTGTATTCCTTCTGGGTGGAATCGGCAAGTTAGCGTTTGCATGTTCCTTTAATCTGCCATCCTATTTAGAGAACATAACAATCATATTAAAAGTTTTTCACCATCTTTGTTCTGGTGAATAGCATCTGTATAAACACCACCAACTATGGAATTTATACGTATTGTCTGGTCAAGAATCCATGGTATAATTTGAACTCGAATTGGGGTGATTATGAAGTTCGTTGTTGCATGTTGCAAACTTTTGGTAAGTGATGTATTTGTATTCTATAGTATTATTATTAGTGTTATTATATTATAATTAATTATTTATGATTATATATTGTTATTATTATTGTTATTACTATTAGCTATTGTTGATAATGTTTAGTATATCCTTGCTTTTTTTATAATTATTAATCTCCGCTCTTCCATTCAACAATAGCTTAATGCTATTATATTGTTTACTTTTTAATCATTCCTCTCCTCCAAAACAATGGTCCAAAAGAACAGGAAAGTGAGGTGGTGGTAGGTAAATAGAAATATAATTAAAGTGAAATGAAAATCAAAAACGACGTGATGAAGGTACAAAAGAAAAAGAGAAAATAAGAACATGATAATGTAAAGTTCATAAAAACCATAGTGCTCATAAAGTGATTAAAACAACTACCAAACAATTAAAATAAAAAAGAAACCATTTACGAACTAACATCAAACTGAATAACGTGAATTTTCGAAGTGCTCGAAAGAATTTTGAATTGAAATGTATGTTATAAATCCAGAAATTTCCAAAATAAGCCTTGAAAGTGCCAGATAATACATAAAATAAGAAACCAAGCAAATTTAGCGAAAACAAGATCAATTCAATTTTAAAAGTTAATACTTAAAACATAAATATAATAACCCCAAGAAACAACAACGCGAACCACCACAATAAATGACCCCCGGAAATGAACACAAAAAAGAGACACGAGACCAACACCCAAAACGAATTAAAAAAGCAGAAAGTTAATTAAATTATAATACAACCTCAAAAGATTTGTTGTACACTTTTAAAAGGAAAATTTTTTATTCCGCCATCCCCCCAAAAGGCCTCCGGATTACTGAAACGCATAACATAAAAGTCATACCACACACCCAAACATAATTTGGAGTTCGTCGCCCGTACAATCCAGATCCAGATCTATTCCTCAAGGAACTGATTGCCATTGGCAAAAACCCGCCTGTTGAGAACGAGACAAAACATGGGTACATTCACCAACCCGCAAGTAACCCTATACGTGCTTTACGTGCTGAAATAAATTATACCACCAAGTTTGTTAATAAAAAGATTCAAAAGTATGACATTCCATGGAATAGAATTATAAGCTCTGCCCTATGGCATTGAGCACTCTTCTTCAAAAGTTAACCACGATATTGTTGTTCTACACGCCCCCTTTAATATATAAATAATATATATAGAATTATATTATTATATATACACAAATGTATAGAGATATCTATATATATATATATAAATATAGATATATATAGATATATATTATTATACTATATATATATCTAGGTGAGTAAAAAAAAACAACTTGACCCCTGATTGTGTCCGCCATTTGAATTTTAAGTAACCTATTTCTAACATATTTGGTATCATCTGGTTTATTATAACGAGGTACAGTGGTTTGAAAATCAAGTAGTCGGTTTTCTGCTCGTCCACTGTTCACTGCAGATTCTTGATTCAAAAAAAGACTGGTAGCTCGGGCCTATCTTAACCGCTTGGAATGATCTGTGCAGCAAATTCAAGCTAAGGAAATTTACGCTTTCCGCCAGGATTACCACATATGTTTAGATATATATATGAAAAATTCAAAATGGCGGACACAATCGGGTCAATTTGTTTTTGACTCACCCTGTATACACATTATGAAAGCTTAATCAAATATATCCCCATAAAAAATTAAAAAAAAAAATAGATATAGAGATATAGATATAATATGATTAGAGAGATAGTATATATATATATAGAGATAGATATAAATTAAATATATGATATTATATAGATATTAAATATTATATATATATATATATATATATAAGATTTGACGAAACAACATAACTTATAACCGCAGATCTCGTTGAGAATGTCAATTCCAGTGAAGGAAACTAAGTGTTCATAATAACACACAACGGGAAACAGAGAAAAGAAAACGGTGTTGCTTTGCAAATTTTTTGGGACCACGTGCGTGTCTTCATCATGCTTTATTGCTGAAATCTTACTAGTTAGGGATCTTAGCGCAGAGGTGACCATTCCGCGATAAAATATGTGAAGTTTGGCACACAAATAGCTAAAGCCATCACATTCAAGAAAAGTATGGAAGCCTTGGATCACGCCCCTTTTTGGTGGCCATCTGGGATTTCAAGAAGGCCGCCTGCCATGACCTATTTTCTCTTCTCCCAAAACTTAAGATAGGGTCTTGTAGAAAACAGAGTACCTTATGGGAGAAGAACTATGCCGGGTGGAGAAGTTTAAAAAGGCCCATAATGCGATAATGGTTGAAGATGTTAGAAACCTGCTGAGATATTTGTACGCAGACCAATTACAGTTTGCATTCAGAACTACCATTTCAGTCTTCTGCAATGGTTTTTTAAGATAGATCATCCATCCCATCACAGCACAGTTGCCTAGACCCTGCGGGACAGGACCCTTTTGTGACATCGCCAGCTGTACAGGCAGCCGAGACTCGATCAACATTTTAGCAGTATTTGAAGCTATTATTCATCGAAGCTTGCAATACCTGTGGTTAAACTACAGACATGATAGACTTTGATAATACACTAACAGATTCTTGAATGGTGGGTGGCGAACCCCCGACTTCCAGACCGTGGACAGAAGTCTGGACGTGGACTCCTATGTTCGGCGTCAGAGTAGCAGCCAGCATGAAGCCTCTGTTCTTTGGAGGAAAGATTTTCGAAGCGATAGACCCGTATGGACAAACTGGATTGAAGCTGAAAAGCAATGTAATTGACCGATTGTGTTACAATAAAGAGAATCGCTGACAAGATTGAACTAATTAGACAATGGTGAATACCAATCCATTTTAGATTGGACATTGAACAAGACCGAGAATGTCTCGGAACCGTTCGTTCGTGCAAGTCAAAAATCACAGTGGAAGAGCGTCTCCAACCAGCCGACAGCCTCACCATCCAGGCTAGATCAGGCCTGGAAATTCTCTGGGGACCCGCAGACCCCATAGCCATCCACGATGCGGCCAATGGCCCGCGGCCCCCCACAATCGCAACCCGGCGAAAGCTCCACTCCAACCCAGCGAAGGAAGCCCCCGCCACGACCACGCAGATCTGAGTCCGCCGAGGTCGACCCCCCACGCCACCCCCACCAGGCCACAGCCCCCGGGCCCGCCCGACGGGCCGCCCACAAACAGCCCCAGGCCCAAACAGGGAACGACCAAACGCCACACCATCCGTCACCGACTCAGGATGACCGACAGGGACACAGAGCGACCCGCAGCGTCACGGACTGGGCAGCAAAAAGCGACTCCGCGGAACTCTCCGATCCCCAAAGGGCGACGGGGCGGTGGGACCAGGCCACCAGGTCCATCACACCCTCCTGGCGAGCCCGAGATCGCCCGAAAGGCTCCTCCCCAAGGGGGGGGGTTCCCGCAGGACATTGCTAACAGACAACTGGAAGAATATACCCACAGCGTCGCCCAAAAAGCAACCACCAACAGTCCCACCCACAGATATAGAAAGGGAGATCCCGGTCTGCCTATACGGCATGTCCATAATGCTTGTCACCACAAATACGCGCTATTGGGGGTGGTAGGGTAGTATTTCGGTTTTTACCGAGAACACGCGAAAAGGAACAAAGCAGTCCTGTGCGTATTATCGCTTTGAGGCATCTTAGCTAACGCAACGCAGTGGTTGCGTAAAGATTTGCATGGCACCAAGATCGAAAGGTGCTCGAGGTGTTAAAATTCCGCCTTCCGAAGTTCCGATCACATTTGTAATGGGTAGAGTGGAGAGTGGTTGTGGGGCATAAATAATTTCCCTCATTGTAATTGTTAATAATATTTTTATATTGTTTTGATGAGGGGAAGCATTAAAAAAAAACAATTATGAGGAAAAAAATGTTTTCTCCCTTCTCCCTCACAGTCACAAAAACATATCAATTACAATTTTGGGTATAAAATTGGATTGATTGAGCCCTATTATTGGTTTTTTCAATGATTGCCAAAATATTGGGTGAGACGTATAGTCGAGCCCAATATTTGTTTTTTGAATCTCAAACGAGACCAATAAATATTGGGCGAAAATCATCCGATTTTGGTTTGAAATAGTAGGTAGCAAAAATGTGATTAACTTGGCCAGTTTGTGTTTTTTAATGGGTCGACCACATTTGAAAGACTTTTTGTTCACACGTGTCAAAAGGAAACATTTCCAAGCCTTAATTTAATTTTCATTGGGATCACGAGAGGAATTTGAAATTTTCTTCTGATAACAAATCTCAATTGAGTGTGTGTGGGGCGGGGGGGGGGGGTTGCTGATTGTTGTTATCGGGTTCAACCCACCTTTATAATGAAAACATCTAATTCTAAAAGATTAATATGTGTATATATTATACCCACTTTGCCACAGATCTTTGGAGGATGTTTTTTTCAAAATATATCTAATACAGAATAGCCCCATTAACAATCGGCCCCCATCAGAGCAACACTGTAAAGGACGTACCGCATGTGATAATTAAAAAAAAATGGTGTAGCAAGGCCTTAAAGTTTAGAGCCGTAGGAACCCCGTCGTGTTTTAGTTTTTGTGAAGGCAATGTCTGTTTTCACTATAAACAGCAATATTATTACTGGATGCTATACACTCCCAGTTAAGAGTAAAATCGGACATATAAATTTGAAATAAATGGCTGACTATATAAACCAGTTATCTACTTCTCCTTAAAAACGGGCAATTTTTACGGGTATTTCCCGGATCCAGCTATTTTTTTTGTTTTTTTTACAGTTTAAAACAGCTGTTGACAAAATCGTTTTGTCCTGATTGGGGAATGTCACGGGCTGTTAAAATTAAGCTTTTATATGTGCTTTGAAATAATATTAGTAACCTTCACAAAGTTCAGCTCTAACTTTCCAATAAGTGTTTTATCATGAAGGGCCGTATTATTTTAAAGAAACTCACTCCTTATAGACGGTAGACCTACAGTGTAATTGACCCTGAAATTTAGTGTCACATAGATAAAAGGCTATAGAATAAACGTATTTTGCGGGTAGTTGGAAATACAGCAAATGTAATTTTTAGGTTAAAATTGTCAAGGGCCTATATGACTAAATTTTAAAACTATCGCTCTATTCATTTTAATAATTTCAAATCAAATATCTGTTGTGACTTGCTAATAAAAGATGTCAGTAAAAATGTAAATTTCACGGTATTATACGGTCATCCATTCTTTCAACAAAATACTTTAAAATGCAAATTTTACAGGTTTTTTGACCTGGTTTTGATTGTAGATTTTTTACAACAAACTGTAAATTTTACGGGTACACCAATGTAAAAAAATTTTACATTAGTGTGATCGTCAGTGTTTTGTTTTTAATTCTATATCATGTTCTCAAAACTCTGTATAACTTACACGAATACATTTTAGTGTTTTTTGATTTAATTCTTTTTTATTTCATTATACTGAATGACTCTTTTAAATACCGTATGTTGTTGCAGAAACGGACGTCCGTAATACTCTAAAAATTACCATTTTTTCAACCAAAACGTGCATGTTCGCTAAATCCGGTCCTTTTTATATACTTGAGGACTCAACTTGCCTGTGTGTTTGTGCTTTAAACAAATTTATAGAGTATTGCGGACATAACTTCGTTTGGTACTTTTTTTTCCCCGTGGTTTTTTTTCTATCACTTCTCTATCCAAACGTAAATAAGCTCTGGCCCGACTCTACACAAGAAAAGACCGCTGATATGTAAAAGCATGTCGGACTACCCAGACTGAAGCCGGGTCGTGCCTTGCACAATCACAGCTTCCGTACAGTGTGAACTCTATATTCTTTGATAATTATCATAAAATAAC